>DVXP01000247.1:0-23837 GCA_018235645.1 Junonia grisea | reverse complement strand
CGGTAACATACATAAAAAATAAAAAAAGGCCCCGACGAATTGAGAACCTCCTCCTTTTTTTGAAGTCGGTTAATAAATGTGGATTTAGTGCATAAGGAATAAGGGTCGCCTAAAAATTTTAGGGAATTTCATAGAAGATATTTTTTATACCATGATTTTTTATTGTTAAATTTTTTGTAAGACTCTATATTAGTTTGTTTTTGGTTTTTTATACTACTGATTTTAATAGTCAACTGTTCTGTATATACAAAGAAATGCCAAAATAATGTAATTTTGAATTGACAAATAGAAGAAAAACTATTATGAAAAAGTTAACCGTGATTACGTGCAATTGGATTTGGAATTAATTTGATTAAGATAAATTTAACAAACCATGCTAAAATTACAGCCGAGCTGATGGCCTAGTGGTGAGAACACGTCGATCTAATTCGAAGATCGCGGGTTCAAACTCTGACAACAACCACTGAGTTTTCAAGTGCTAGTGTTTAAATTTATCTCGTACTCGGCGGTGATAGAAAACATCGTGAGGAGACCTGTATGTGTCAGGAGAAATACTGACTCATGAAAATCCACCAACCCGCATTGGAGCAGCGTGATGGATTAAAGTCTTCTCCTTAATATCAGTGGGATATTAACAGACTGTTACTTAACTTTTTTTTTTACTTTTGTCAAATTTGAAATAGGTCACTCTTGTAGACACAAATAGTGGATTCATAATGCGTATAAATATACGTATTTAAAATTTTATAAAAAAGAAATTCCAAATCATCTTAAGCCATTATTCCTCTTCAGCATTGTGATTCACAATAAAAACAAGACATTTAATCACCACACATTAAAAAAGAAGGTATCGATACCGCGACAATAGGGCCCATTTCACATTGAGCACGCGAGCTTTTCTGTAAAATAAGTTCAGTTGGGCAAAGGGGCGGGCGGAGGCCTCACCGCCCGAGCCGGCGGTTATAAGCGGCCAGCGGATCGCGCGCCGCACACTCGCCCCAACTCGCGACAGCGATAGGTCGTGCCGCACTGGGGCACAACGATCGCTCGTGCACACGCGACACTAATTTTCTTTGAAAATTCGTGCAATTGCAAAGAAAAAAGTGAACCCGCGGGACTTTGTGACTGAAGTGCCCTGTGAATGTTGACTTCATTTTTGACGATCGCACTAGTGGAACGAACTACCGATGTTTCATATAGTAAGGATTGCGTGAACTCAGGATCTGATTTGAAGGCAAGTAGATAAAATTCCATTCATATCATATCGCTTTCAGCTGAAGTGTCAGTCTATGTAGGTATTCTCTGAAAATTAAAACGATGTTGCAAGCAGGAAATTTTGCGGTATTTTTAAATAATTACACTGAATTGTCTGAAAATTGTTATTTCCATTGTAATAAAAAGTTTATGACAATATTTTATCATTTGACATTTTTTCTACAAAGGACATACGGACTATGACTCATTCGTACCTACTAGTGTTATGTGTTGTTAAGAGTTTGTTTGTATGTTTGTACGCACGAATCTCAGAAACTACAAATTCGATTAGACACATTTTTCTTGTCTTAAAACGTTAAATATTTTAGACATAAATAGTCCTTAAAAGGGACTTATAGTTTGTGTACATAACATAATAGGTATATGGAGTTAAATAGTCACCATATATATTTTAGATTAATAGCTAAGTACTTATTTACATAATTTATAAAATATACGTTTAAAAAATTGGTTTAAGATTCAAGTTGTTAACATAGTATGACGATATTGTTAATGCTAGATGCGCTGGTCAGTCCCCTTCATGACATGTATCGAATAACTAATCGCGGCACGATGTATATTATAGTTGTCGAATGAATTATTGAAGAGTAAACAATAATAGACACGAGACTGACCGCTGCTCGCAGTTATGGCGAACAATTTGTCTCTAACAAAGCGGTTATAGAACCTGTAAAAATATTTCATTTAACCACTTGTAACAAAATTTATAAGTGTAATGTGGTAAAGGCATCTAATGCGGCTGTATTTCGAAAAATGACACCTAATTCCGAGATATTCGAAAAAACGGCTTCATCTATCATCATTTAATTTTATTCTAGAATAGTTTATTTATTTATTAACCTTTAAGGTACCTTTTCCTTGTAACAGAAGTCTCAAGTGTAATAACGCTTGTAACAAAAGATACAAGTGAAATATTTTTTTTTATCACCTTTACAGTAATAGATGTAGGTACTGAGGTTCTATAACGTTTCATAAGAATAAATAATTTAAAAAATAGACTTAATGTAGTGTTCTGGAGTAAGAAAAGAATAGGAACGTTTGTGTTGTCATATAGATAATTTGGCGGATAAGATTGTTGAGCGTTATCTTACTGATAACACTGAATCTCACTCACTATGTACTCTATATGTAACGGTATAGACTTTATTACTGAACAAATATTTTCATTTTCATTCATTATTTTCATCAAACTCAATATAATTAATATAAAACTTAGATGAGTCTCAATCGAAAAAATTAACTCGTTGAGGTTCAAAAAAACTTGTATTTGTTTTCGAGGTGTAAAATTTCAATTTGTGGTTAGTGACCGGCTTTTATATTTAATATATAAACAATTTAATTATTGGCGTACTTTTGTACTTCTTAGTAAAGGCGAATTGACTCATCGTACAAATGTCATTGACGCAAAACACATAGTAGTAGGTATATAACAGGAAACACCTAATTGTTTATTTTTATTATTACGAATACTTTAGGACACGGTTTAATAATTAAGGTGGCTGCAACAATGATTCAGATAGATTGTTTTTGCAGCGCAAGAACCCAGATATCTCAAATCTGACTAATTATTGTTTTTTCACAATACGTTCTGTCGGAAACGGAATAACCAATGATTTTTATAATGCCCGTCTATGGAAATATTCAATTTTATTTTATTGGCATAAACGATACATATCTAAGTAGACACTAAATTTTTATGAGCCACATAATCGAACTGTTACATTAGTTCGTACCTAGATAGCTCTCCGCAAAAGAAAAACATAGAGCAAATAAAAAACCCACACTTTCAATTTCAAACAATTTATTGAAATTACACACAAGCCATACTCGGTGAGATATGACAACATTCAGCTATCATCATCTGGTTTTACGCAGTGTCATTGATACACACATAAAATGCAAAGAGGCTATTTTTCTTTAATTTAATTGCCCCGTCCCATGATGGCATTGCTAGATAAATACCGTTTTGTTCATACAGCCATCTTACGATTAATATGTCGTTAGTATTGTACCTCCGGAAGTAGGAAAGTGTGAGGGTCACGAGATGAGAAATCTGCATGCGAACAAGCGGCTGTCATCCCCGAGAGAATCGAACGAGTCTCATTGTTATGCTCCATAGGTCTCCTTTGCAAACACTAAGTAACGAATTCAAATTGAACGTTTAATGTACGCACTAACAAGCGGAAACATTATTTTAAATGGTTTTAAATTCCTTAGAAGGCAATCGTATTTAATAGTTATCATATTATACTTTATTTTATAGACTTAGGTACTTGATAAAACGTAAAATAAAATCATACGACCATGCTGGATGTAAATATTTTAAAAGAATTTGCTTCCTAAAAGGAAGGTGACATCTCATGATCCTTTTAGTTGGTACTTAATAATCGAAAGAAATTATTTTTTATTCCTTTGTTTAATAATAAAATTACCGCGAGAACAATAACTGTCAAGAGTTTTCCTCAAGAAGTATCACAATTAGTCAATAGAATGTTTCCCTAATTGTAATATTACCAGAATTGTACGCATGACTGGTTCCAGTGATGACCTCTCAAACGCCAATCTATCATCACTTGAGTTCTCATAATAAAGTAAATCGACACAAATCAAACCGTATCTTCGACAAATGTGTGTTAGTTCATTCTCGAAGAAAGTGTAAAAATTCCTTAAAGTTTACGGCGCTTTGAATTGAATTATATAACCTTTTTTTTCTCCGATGAAATGATTAGTTTTATGAGTAGATCTTTTTACACAAGTTCTTATTAAGAATGTGGAATGTCTTAAATTTTATATGATGCGCATTAAAGAAATCTCTCTTATCAAATTTAATTTTACGATGTTTCTTTATTGTGTTAAATTTCATTAAGCATAAGTAGAGTTGTTAAAGAAATACTCGCATACAATTAAGGAATTGCATAGAATTAATACTATAATATAGCCCATTAGGTACCCTTCTTTTGAACTCTTCGGATAAGAGCAACAGTGAACAAATTAAATACGTCTTCTGAGTTTATGAGTCATTGTATAGTAACAATTTTTATTGTACAACACGCCCACACTAAATGCAAATATTGTGGTTATGTGTTACTTTCCTATTTAATTTGTAACTAACCTAATGTGAATCACTTATTACTAATATAAATATTCTGAGAATATATTTTACAAGTCGAGTAAAAATAATACCTAAATAAAATATGTTTGTTGATGTTACGAAGCCCGTGATTTTCATACTACTTAGAAACTTATAATAAAATGTTATTATTTAGTTAGTCGGTTTAGATGTATGTATAGATACTGATATTAATGCTTTACTTTTTATGAATGAGCATTAACAGTGTCCAAAGTATGTATTTTGTACAGACAGTTGTGAAGTTCAAAATTTTTGCAATATTGACGCTGTGGTATGAGCTGATGCAGAGTTGTAGACCATATTGCAATGCAGTCTTAAGCAAATATTTCTTTTTCATTTTTGCAACCTAAAAGTATTCAAAATACATCTACTTATTCTACACAATCAAATATTACCGCTCAAATATAATAAAACATGAAATTTTCTTGATTTTAAATATTTCCTTTATTCCGTTCCATGAAGTAAATCCTATTACATAACAAAAATATTTTTAATTCAATGTAATATAACTTAATGTGGATAATAACTAAATACTAAATACTAAATAAATAACTTAATACTAAATAACTTAATGGATTCAAATCAATAAATAAATAAGAGAAAACATTTAAATTGAGATATTATTTCACGCCACTTTAAATTCAATGCTTCGCTTGCTTAACTTCGAGTCAATACGGTCAAACAAATTAGATACTGATTATTAAATTTCGCAAAATAATTAGGTACGAGTTTATTTTCGGCGCCAAAATTTACATTGCAATCTTAACCGGGCAAAGAGTAAATAAAAAAGTTTCGATAAATACAGTTAGGTAATGGAACCAATGCCGGTGAAACCTCCGTCGTTGCGCTCTGGTGAGCGGGAAATCGCTGGCAAGTTGGCGACACTTTACTCATTGATCCGCGCTTTCGTTTTAGACAAAAGTAAACACTCGATTTCAATGTCAATTTCTTTGTTGACAAAGAGTAAACATTCGTTGAAGCATCTTATGTACTTATTCTCAATGTTGTATGGTTCTAGCAAGATCTTTACGATACTTTCGTAGATCTCTACAAACCCACACGTGCTTAAATTTTGGTTTCTAAAATTTTGAAATCCTTTTTTATTTAAAGTAACAGAATTAAAAATGTTCTTTGCGTAACATTATTCTGATCCTTTTATATTCACCAGTTTAGCTAATCTTATCAGTTTGTTGGCTTTCTCAATATGACATCAACTTGGACCATTTGATACTTAGCAACGTTTTTTAATCGTTTAACCTAAATAATATTCAAAGAAATCTCGAGTGAAATAGTACTTCAGAATGTTTATCCCGACGACAATATAAATCTGTTTAAACAACAATTGAATGAAAAATTCTTTACAATAAAACTATTGATGATTACGTCGAGTTATCTGTCGTATCGATAACAGTGTTTGTTGACGTGCCCGTACCTCGTGCGTATCTGGGTCAACACTTAGGACAAATTATGTGTAATATTTATCTATCAAAGTATTGTAGGATTTGTCAGTCTTTAGTTTTATATTGCTTTAAAAATTCTATGCGCACTTGTAGAATATTTATGTACATTTTATTTGCAAGTGTATGACTCATTGCGGATATAATGTGTCAACTGAGATTATGACCCCTGAATTATCATCTTAAAGCAAATCTTTACGTTATTACGTATAGGATAATGATTACCTACTGATGGTTACTAATTCATTTCGTGTTTGTTGCAGATATCGGACATCATCGACTCAACATATCGAACAAACAAATCATTTTTATAGCAATATTTTTAATCGTATCGATTAAGATATATTTTATAAATAATAATGTCATATCGCTTATTATAGAAGAAGAGTATTTTTATAGATAATTTTAAGAACAAATGAGCTTATTAGGTATTAATAGGGAAATTATATCATCAAGAAGTATGAAGGTGATAGGCATGAGGAGTAGTTTGAGGATATTGTGGGCGGCGGCGGCGGCGATGGTGTTCCTGACGAGGAGCAGCGCAGCGCCGGCCTTCGGAGAAACGAACAAGGCTATGGTGAGTACTCTTGTTAGATTATCACAGCGCCGTATCATCCAATTCACACCTGCTTATCTTTTCTATATTCGTCAACGTCTATAACTTTAGAGACATCGATTTTCGTCTACAGCATAATTCCAATCCCATCGCCAACCTAAACGTATTATATGTACTATAAAGATTCAATTTGTACAATCAAATATGGATTTCACTATGATGTGAGATAAACTTCCTGTTATAAGAATAAGGTATCTATAATTCACTTATTAGTAATATTGATGTTATAAATGAAACATTGAGTTTTAAAGAAAAACATTCATCATGTACATATATTCCTACTAAATGTTAAAATCTTTAAGTAACTAATCGTGACTGCCTAATAACGACTAAATGGTAAAAAGCTAAAATAATCCCAATGACTAATGTTTATATAGTTTCCGTTAAGTGAATACCTTTACAACATCATCCATAAATCGATTAACTCGGTATCGGAAATGATCTCGCAAGTGGCCGGCGATTCTGAGTCAGTCTTCTCGGAATCTTGCTCACTGTACCTTCTAATTGTGTGAAATTGTGTCTGATCGTTTCTATAGTAGCTCCTTGATAGTAGTGTTCATTCATAACAGATATTATCCTGCCACGATAAAGATCCTAAAGTTAACTACATAATCAACGTATGTGTTCCGTTTTAAAATCGGCCTCGTAATACATGACTCACGTTGAAACATGTATGTTTACATCGTTTTATTGGTCACTATAGTTTTTAAACGACTGCGTCATTTATGATTTAAGTATCATATTAATAGCTTGGATTTAATTTATTTGTATTTAATCGCATCGTTCACATAATATAAAGTTGTTTTATTCAAACTTTGTCATGTATTGCAATAAGTAATAACATACGACATTATTAATTATGATTAAAGATAGATTAATAATATTATTACTATTCTCCTTGTATAATCAACAAATAGCATTAACAGATAATAAAAAAAAAACAAATTTATATAACAATAAAAATAAAACTAAACACTGTTACTCACTATTTTAACATAAACAAAAAATTACGTCATTGTATATGATACATATAACTTACAACCTGTATCCGAATACCGCGTTATCCGGAAAAGATTACATAAAGTGGTTCCGTCGTGAGTCAGGTAGGAATGCCTAGGGTTCGAGAGGAAATTGTACTAAACGGTTTCTGAGAAATCGTGCACTATGACTCACAACCAGTCTTGAGACTCGTTCGACAAGTTCTAGGTCATAGAGCATCGACAGTTTGGCTAGCGTTTTGATTTAAACATAAATTTGGTCTGTTATATAATGAACTACTAATATAACGTCAAAACCAGTCCTAAAATTGTTCAAAACGATTTTGTTTTATTGCTTTAGTATACATTATTATAAAATTGAAGTATAAGTATAATACTTTAAAATGCTCTCATGCTTGAAATAAAACTAGTCACGGGTAGTCTACCCGTGACCAACAGTTTTATACCACGAACGCTGTAAAGTGCTCGAAACGTTGGGATGATAAAAATAATTAATAAATAATATACGCGATTTAAATCTGTTCAAACTAGTTTTATGTCAATGTGTAATAATCGCGAAAATCTAAGACAACATTATGCTCTTATGCTTCAAGCTTTTAAAGCTTAGCGTTCGTGTCTACAAACTATGTATATAATTTTATATAATAGTATAATAAAAACGTTTTGTATGTGGTAGCTACCACAAAAATATTACAGTATTACTTATAAGATAAATATGATTGAAAAAAAATTGTAACGAGACAGGCAAAAAAATTATATCGACTTAGATATTGTGTAATTCTAGGCTATACAAAATAAAGTTTCGTTCATTTGATCGAGGCTAAATAGTTAACGATTTTTCTTTATTTGAGAAATTTTTGTTAGAATCTGATAAGGCACCACGAAGTCAAGGTAAATCCGTGCTCCAATAACCCGTTTTACATTGTTTATTTATAGAAATATTAAAATTTTTATTGCATTTGCTATTACAAAAAATATACAGTTACAAAACGCTATAAGTTAAAATTGTGAAATCAACAATTATATTGTAGGGTTGGCTTCTTAGTAGGTACTTTTAGTTCTAACCATTATATGTTTTCATTGCATGCTTTCATTTAGTAAATGCCTGTATCTTTAGTCTTGAAGAACATAGTATTTAAACGAATGTACGAGTATTTATAACGTAAGTAGTGATTAGTATTGTCATTCTTCTCAGTAATGAAAATTCAAAGTACGATTTTGTACCTTAAGTGCCTTTAATTGTGATAAATTACACGTCGTGATGTGGAAAAACCATTACATTTTATGGATTCAGGTTTTCCTCTTAAAATATAGGTTACTTTGTACTAGAACTATATTCAGAAACCAAGAAACGTTTCCATTACTTGTCAATCTTAAAAGTATTGAATTGCTAGAACGGTTACTAGGATACCGGCGGTTGAAGAAGAGCGTTTCATTTAATCGAGTCACGAAATGTGTTGACTACAAACAATGCAATGTACTATAGGGATTTAGACTTCAAATAGGTCGTTGCACTTTACGTTCGCGTTGCCGTTGTTGTTTTACCGCAAGCGAAGCATTTCCTGTCATTTTCAATAGGTACTGTTATGAATAACGTACCCTTATATAGGGGGTCATTCTCCCAACGAATACCTGAGCGCAGGAACAATGGCCCCAGCAGAAAAGTGCGAGGAACTGTCGTCGTTCTTTGTTTTCATCACACTACAAACAGCCCGATTAATGCGTTATAAAAATTCGATGCGTGTCTCTTCCAGCGGACATCTCTCGTAAAATTTCCTACGCTGTAGCGTAGAACAATGAACCCTTGGAGCATAGCTCGGCGTACAAATGTCCTGCAGTGACACTTTTTATGGGTGGAATGCGTAAACGTTAAAGTTTCCTCAATATAGTAAATTTATCATTTGTACTGTCCATTGTCTTTTGCAGTATTATAAGCCTGACGATGAGCTTTAGTAGTGGACACGCGATAAGCATACCTAACTGTAATCTAGTTGTCGGTCACCTTTTTGTTATGCGTTTAATACGCGGGTCTCGGTATCTCGCGATCGCACCACGCCGTACCAGCTTAGAGATAAACTGGCAAAAAATAGTATTTAAAGCATATTATACCGCCAGAAGAACTTTTTAAACCTAGTCACGAATTTCGCTCCTGGGAAACATGCATGCATTTGAAAACTTCGCAGAACCAAAGATGAGCGCTGCGATTAAATATTTTTAGGTGTTTCAATTTTGGTATTCGGAGAAAATTTTGTTACGTTAAAAATAAACTAAGTAATTACAAATGTAGGAAACGGTTTAATTATAAACAAAATAAAACCGGTCGCTTTCAAAGTTTATAGTCACTAAAATTGAAAATTAGGCGTTCTCAATATAGAGACGCCGTTATCCAGAACGACGGACAATAGCTTTAGCCGCGTACAAAAAGCGACCGGGTCACCTCGATGGTGGCGAACTGCGAATGTTCTTTAACAATATTTTTGTACGTGCTTTCGTAAACGATGGGTTTTAGCGAGACACGCCGCAGACGAAATGACTCAAGTATTTTTTGCGGTTTGAGGCAGTGCAGATTGATTAGTAGTGGCATATTAATATGAGGTTTGTGTTGGATTGTGGTGTCGCGGTGCGCATGCGCGTCACGCACGCAGGAAGCACTCGGCGACCTTCAGCACGCGCACCACGGCCACCGTCCTCTGATGATCACTTCTCATTGTTCGCTCTATCATTACTACAACTGGCGATTCAATCGTCAATTCATGAGGTAGTTTTCTCCGCATGACTGTTGAAATTACTCAACTAAACATACTCAAAGAGAAAAATATCTCTTAGAGATCTTGTTAGAAAAGTATTTACAATTTGAATTGCAAAGTAGAGTCCATTGCAAAGTGTAAATATTATTTGGAAACACAATGCAGTATTATTTGTATCTGAGCCATCATTGTTAATAAAGCCGTGTAGTAATTTATTACACGTGTAGTATCAGATGATTGGCGGGTCAATTATGAAAGCCACAGTTCGCTTACCCACGTGATAAAACGTGAGCGCGATGCACAAAAGGTGACTCGAACGAGAAAAAAATTTCTATACCTTACGGAAAATGCTATTTTACACGCAATGTATTCTATTTTAATGTTTTGTCAATCGTCTCATAATTGTTATTAATTGCAGCGTCAATTACCCGTTGCATGTGTATAGCATGGCCGGCGAGTGATCTAATGATTTAGTCGCAAAGGGCCCTTTGGATATTTTTAGAACTAATGTGAGTTTCGTGTATTTTGTTGTCAATTTTTGTTCAGATATATAAAATAATACCTTTTTGCAGAATAGTATGTCCATTACTAATTTGTAGTTAACGGTTAAAACACCAGAAAACCCATTTCAGAATAAAAAAGTTGTAGGAAATCTAAACGTCCTGTTATTAGAAATTATTAGAAATTTAATATCTTAAACGCTAAATACACAGAAAATTTAAAATTCTATATACACTCATAAGGACATTGTATTCGATTATTTATTTGTTAAAAATATTCCCGCTTTTTATTTGCATAAAAAGGCAATAAATATTTAAACTCGACAGCTTAATGTTAAATAATTTATTTCTAATGCGTATATTTTCTACAGGTTATTTGGAATTTTAGATTCTTTGTTTACTTCGATGAAACACATGCTTGAAACAGCTCACGTTCTTGGGCTAATAAATAAATAATTATGTTTATAAAAATAATTGCGATTGGAATTCATAGACGCTGTAATTATCATTTTATGATCCAGATGCATATCGACAAAATTGTTGAAATACATGATATAAAAAGCTTAACAATAATTAAAAGAGCACATCATAGATGATCATCTATAATAAATTATCATAAATATAATAATTCTTAGCCAATTCAAAAATATGGTTCTTGAGAAATAACTTTGACACGAAAAATGTCGTCGTTATTATTTTTGTTTCTATTTTGATAAATTCAGCATGAAAACTTTTATAAATCAACTAAAAGTAACACGTTTATTTATTTGAGAAATTTTGTTGTAAATAACAGTTCCGGAAATTTCTCATCTAATATTCTTCAGATATGATTTTAATAAAAATAAAGCAATATTCTCTAATTAAAGAGGTTTAAGAGAGGTTTTCCATTTTTATTAATATTTCTAACAGTATATTAAACAAATAACTAGTACGATAAATAAGGCATTTTATAATGTACAGAAACAAATTATTTTTTATTAAATCCCTAGTTTTATTGTTCAACATTTTCTGAAAAAGATTGATGAATACATGCAAAAGCACACTAAATAATTGCATTCTAATTGAAAGTCAACATGCATATTTCTTTGTAAACAGTTCTTTGTTTATGAGACAATTATAGAGCAAATTATCAATTAAATTACTTAAATGGTCCAATTATGCCACGAATATTATAAAGTCCACGAGTTTTGCGATGGCGTTCGAATTCTCACTCATCTGTATTCTACGTAGTATTGATAGACACGTGCAGGTATATGCGAATACCACTCACCCCATTAGCACATACGAATAACAATATTTTCAACAATTATGTACGTAATTTATGGAAACTCATTACCATTAACTTGCATTGTTTTTAGTGGAAACATGGTCTCGTATATGCCTTATAAAATTATAGGAAACCTAGTAAATTAACTATACTAACGACTGACATATATTTTTGTTTTTGCACGATATGTACGATATGTAAATAAAGCTAAAGAAATGTGTGAAATATTTTAAACGCATTTATTAAGTTTGTCCTGTTTAATAATAATTATTATTAGTTTAAAAACTAATTTAAAGTGAATCATATATGGGAACAACATTGCATGGCAACTTAACAAAACAATACCATTTTAACTAAGGAATTTCGTTGTTTAAGACTCAACATAGCTTATGAGGAAGTACTTGTGAGTTCTTGCACGTGTTGCACGTTTGCCAAAAAGCATATCAGCACTGCCCAGAATTGCTGCATGCTTCCTAGAATAAAATATGACAGAACGAATATTCACTAACTCCTAATATGGCGCCGATTCGACAGAAGCTATCAGCTGATAAGAGGGGAATTCTATTGGTTATGACGTAATTGTGTCACTATGTTTGGGACATTGCTGTGATAAATGTGACGGTTATGTAAAAGTCGAACTTTGTCTTAGGAACTTTTGCTCATCGCAATATATCGTTTACATAGTGTTATGACCTCTATAGGTGACAATATAAAACCGTTTTTTAGTAGATTTTTACAATGGACCGAATACTAACAAAATGACGCTTAAATAATAATATGATTGCGATAGTTTTTATTCGCAAAACTGTTTTTTTTGACCGATGAAGATTATTCCAGTCGCTCCATAAAAAATGAGGAAAAATATTATAGTTGTATTAACTTTGAGTGCCTACATTATAACACGCCCGCATATAGTAATTTGTAATATGTAATCACTAGTAAACCATCACATGTTATGTTCTTTTACACGTGTTTATTGTAACGTATCTTGCATAATATTTTGTACAAATTATGTAAATATAAGCTGCCCATAGTGCATACATTACAATTTAGTGGTCCGAGTAAGTTGTTTTGAAAAACAGATACTGACTGGACTAAATTAATTAAAATGAATAACATTACTTCTGTCGACTATTTTACACAACATTATCTCACAAAATTGTTCGTTTCTTTTATAATTTTTAAGTCATAATATACTGAATACAAAAAAAATAATATTTTGTGCCTGACAAAAAGATTTAAACATCAGTTATACCAATCAAAGAAACAATTAGTTAACTATCGTAAAAAAGAACATCAATAGGAATAACATAAAAAAAAACTTGTTCTTTATACCGTATCTACATGTTTACATAGTGATGACCGTGAAAAAAACAATGACTTTATAGATAAAATATGTACGCCATGGTGTCGATACGCGCGTGATTAAGGTAGGCAGTGATTCAACCACTTAATGTGGATACAAAAGGGCTTAAACGGAAACACTTTCTGCGATTATAGGTATTACTTTTAATTTCGTGTAAAAACGTATGTAGATTACAAGAGTGACAAAGAACTAAAGAGTAGTGACTTAAGAAATCGCAGACTAGATTTCAATAAAGGCAAAATTTTATTTATTCTATTAATTTTTACATTTTTTAAGTAAAACACTTTTAATTTTTGATGTTACTCTAATGTTAACCAAAATAAAACGTGTTTTTATAATAATAAAATATTTTTTTTTGAAATCACACGTTTTATTTTGGCTAACGTTTCTAAATTGTATTTTTTATGAATATAATATCGAAGAGTTGCCAATTAAAACTTAGAATACGTTTACTCGTATTTTTACGTGTACATAGTTCCTTGTGGAATCCTAGTGCGAAGGCCTGAATACCAGTTTTTTAATTTACATAAATTAAACATTTATAAGATACACATCGCATAGTTTTGTCGTATTACGTAGCTAAACGTGATTGATCAGCCATGAGTAATATTAATCGTCCTATCAGTTCAAAAGGTTATTATTTTTTATGATAAGTCAAATAGCCACTGATGTTAATGATAATCACCGTCCCTAAATATAGTGATTTTGTGCCGAATTTCTGATAAAGTGTGCTACCGTTAAACTGTATATGTACAAATTGCTGATCAGTTATAAACTTAACTAGAGCCTCACTATTCAAAAAAAAGTTAAAAAATGTCAAAACTGATACGAAAATAATGTAGTTTCTAAATCAGGACGAAAAGTCCTTTATATTCCTGGTAATCTTAAGTAGGTAGCGAATTATTTTCTATGTATAAGTGGGCAAATATTCGAATGATGGGCAATATTGCCAGGTTTTACGTTAATTCCCGGATGGTCCTGCTTATTCACGAGGTGTAGATTGCCTACAGATATTTTTCTTCTTATTACTTATTCAAACACAGTTGTTTATTTTTCATGAGGTTTTTACGGAATGTCTCGTACAATTTGCGCGGTAACTTAGCGATGAGACGTGATCTTCGAGCCTCTTGTCGTCCAACTTGAAATTTACATTAAGACCTGTGCTAACAATTCTTCAAACAACAAATGTTATTTGTGGCTTAAGAAGAACACTTTGAGAACTGTTACAATATGTAGGTATTATTTTTCGGAACAATGATTTCCAATTTATTCCCTTAGTTATAAATATATAGAATGGGGATTATGAAGCCAATATATGCAGAAATATTGGCTTCATAATACCTATTATAGATATATCGTAAAAGTAAATTAAAGAAAATTTTAACTACAGTTAAAAATCTATGATTGAAATTATAATATTTGGCAGTACGCCCACCTCTATGCAGCATAGATTATTCCTACCCGCTCGTACAAAATATACCTACCTATTTATTTATTTATTTATTTATTTATTAACAAGAACACAAGACCAAACTTCAAAACACAACAACCTACAAGATAAACGCTTTATTGATAAATATTAAATGGATTACCTGTATTTATAAATATGTATTAATATTTTTTCGATTTGTTTTTATAAAACCTCAAGACCTTTAAATGCCGCCTGAATTGAATATATTAACATTAATTGATCTATTAAACTTGAACCTCATGCGTTAGATGTAACCTACACGTAAGTACCGGTAATTTTTCGACATTCACGTGTTTAACATTGACTAAAAAGTCAAAGTCTCTTAAAGTGCTACTAAATTCAAATTCATAAATTAAATAAACACTCAATTATTTTTGTAATCTTATCCTTATGTTGGATCATCGGGGACTCTCAATTTTTCTATATTAGTCGCGAAAAGTTCCAAAATTCACTTTTATAAAGACCACGTTCGAATTCGAAAACAAAGCCCTTTAAAAATGTAGCCTGAAGAAACGAGTAATGCCCCAAGCGTTTTGTGATATACACAGATGTATCGACGGAGGCTGCGCCGGCGACCGTTACGGGCACACTGACCTCAATACGCCTGTGCCAAATTTCGTACCACCTTGACAGACACCTTCACATTATCCTCGCAGTTGGTTAATTACGGTTCTTTTCTAATTACGCACGGCCTTACGAAGAAGATTACTTTAATTCACAGTTTTCTTTTATTGGTGTCAAAGCATTCTAGTGTTTCTTTTTTATTATTTTTATTTTAATGTGTAGTACGCGATAACGTTACAATGTTATAAATCTCATATTATAATTTGTACATGATTATATGACTGAATGAGTATTACATACAAGTATTCCTATAAACTTAAAAAAATTAAGAAAAATATTGTTTGTTAATTAGATTCTCAGTAACGTATTTTTGCTACATCCGACTGTTTTAAAAACAGGTAATGTAAACGTAAGTCTAAATGTGAGTAGTCTATTATTTTATATGCATATATGTACCTAACATACAATAAAAAATAATTATTTTTTATTAATGTTTACGTCAATCGTAATCAGACAAACTTGTAATAAATCAACGGCATTACAATTATTAATGTGTGCATTGGAATTCTTCCACGATATTAAAGCAGCTACAGGGAAAATAGTTTTCAGATCCTTGGATTTATAATATTTGCGATAAGATCTTAATATAATAATACATAAAGATATCATAACGTCTTACAAGCGTGTAATAACAAGAATGAGATGTACTGTTAAAATTTTGTCACCGCTTAAACAGTTATTCAAGTGCATCGTATGAATGTATGACAAACAATGCACGTGTCAATGCCCTTACTATCGTTATATATAACGCACCCAAAATCATAGCTCTTTACTTTGAGATCGACTGTTATTTACTTATTACTTACTTGATCTTTAGTTTTCTTTGTTTTTTTTATTTGCGTACTAATATTTAATGTAGAACGTTTTAGTTATCATTATGCATGTAATATGTATTATTTTACATCTTTAGGTATCTCTTATGAAATAAAATGTTGCATGTACCTTTTAAAACTGTTTTGAAGTTCGACTTAGTAGAAACTAAGCAGTTGGAGTCTAAAGAAATAACAAACACCTTAATTACTATCGTAATCATTTTAACATCGATACCTATATTTATTCCTTATTGATATTTCAAAGGTGAAAAAAATTATATGACTGTATACTCAATTTTTTACAAAGGTAGCACACTTATACAGTAAAGTAAGCTTGTTTTATCGGTACTTACAAAGGGTTTCTTTCAAACAGCCTGTGCGTATAGGACAAAGACTGCTGGTGCCAGACTGAATGCTCTATTGACATGCTGCGCACGCGCTTCCAAGGACGGTGCTACTTGAACTTACATCTCCAATATGGAGTCGGTGTTAACGATCGGAAAATGATGCCTGCGGTTATTATTTTTGAACTTTAAAAATCTCTGCATAAGAAAAATGCTAATTTGAAAAATGCATTGCAAAATATGCAGGTATATGTAGGCTTTATCTATATTTTGATTTTTTTTCAATTATCAATATTACTTGTGACTAAGGATATACTTTATAGAAAAACATACAATTGTTCTTTAAGTTTGTTGCAAGTCTTTCAGGCCCTTATTAGTTTAATGTTTTCTAAACAAAAATCAATCATCTTTAAATTAAATTTTTGCGTAAGCAAATATGAAAAAAATACTCGAATCACTTTATCTTCTTCATAAATATTTAAGACACACGGGCATTAAGCTGCCTTTAAAGATAAATTAATATAAGTACAATGAATTTATTATGTATTTTAATATTGATATATTCAATGATAAAGACGATTAATGAAACGAGGAGTTCTCCGTTAACGACAAAATTTTGTGACACTTAGTTATTCTTATCAAATTCGTCCACAATAAACAGTGGTGGTAACCTTGCGTTTTGAACGATAGTGTTACAGGAGATAAACCGTAGCCCGTAGAGGCTAATTATGTTTAATTATTATTAATGAATGTTTGTTAAATAAATAGAACTTTGATACTAGAATATGCATACAATTATTTTTCCGTCTTAAAATCATAAATGCTAAAATGCGAACTTTGGTTTGGAGGGTCTTGGTTTGGGTTAGGGACTAAATATTATGTTTAGAGATAAAATTACTTTTTAGTTTTTATACTGATTAGGTGCTACAATATTCGTTTATACAAATATTAATCAAAATTTAGATATGAAATATGATGATATATTCGCTAAGATTTACACATTAGATTTTTTTAATATATCACAGATTTATAATAATTATTGTTTTATAGATATAGTATAATATATCGGATAAAAACGTACTATTCTCGTTATTGAGATCTCGATACGACAGTGTCGGTTTGTAGGTTAATCTGCGTTTATAATCTCGTGGCGTGATGCTTAATCTTTTGTCATTCTATTGTTCACGCTGTCGGAACATTTCTTGTCGCCATCAATAACTATATTTATATTAAAACCATGACAAGTTGGTTGCATGATATACATTTAATATAAATGTTAACATAAAGAAAATAATACTAAAGGTAACTAGCTCTAAAGACAGGTAAACAAATAAATTAATTTACTACGTTGGTGTAAATGAAAAATTTATGGTTGACAGATCTAGTAGATCTATTATGACTGTTAGATACTGTTAGAGAGACCAGTAATAAAATGTATGTTCCAAATAATGGAGCACGCGGTAGGAAGATCATTAATTTACAACAACATTACTCATATGTGGTTATTCATCGCGATTCTGTTATGTGGTTATGTAGTGCGGGTTCCGTAATTAAAGGAAATTCCGCCGTGAATAAATTATTATTATTTTCCATAGTGAGCCATTCATACAAGGTTACGATGATTTATGTATGTGTTAGAAAAGAAAAGTAGAAAAAATAATGTATGTGTAAAATTTTTCACAACATTCAAACTCAACAAATCCTCGCCTTTGTTTAGCCAATTACTATAGGTTTCATTGTTTTGGATTAAATCGTTACTAAATATGTACGATACTATTGCTCTATGTCTAATTATATAACAAACGTCTGATTTATCATCTCACATTTATCCATGAAAAGAGGTTGGCGATGGAATTAAATCTATCAGGAATAGTACAGTCAAAGAACTTAAAATAGACAGCTTTTGTTTACGTAAAAAAGAGCTAAAAATCACCTAACAAACCGCTTTCCTGCACCATTACTAATAACCATCATCATGACAAAGGTCCATGTCCAGTCTTGGATGCGGCAGTCTGATTATGACATGAACTTCCAGATGTACTTGGCGCAGTACGGTTACCTCAGCCCCTCAGTACGGAACCCTTCTAGTGGACACATCATGGACGAGAGCTCATGGAGGCGAGCCATCTCAGAATTTCAAAGTTTTGCTGGCCTGAATAATACTGGTAAGTTTTAACTTTTACACATAACGATGTCTACTAGAAATCTTTACTTAGAATTTATTGAACTAAATGTAATTTTTCATATAAAAGTATTATCCAAATTATCGATCTTCTAAGTCAATATTCCCAAAAATTTGCAACCCAACAATGGTAGAATAAAAACCAAATTGATAGGAGTCGTTCTCAAATAATGTTCCTTTAAATTTATATGGATATAATAATTAGTTGGGTCGATTTTGAAGTAAGATATAAAAATACCGTATGATTACAAAGTATCAAGTTGAAAAGTTTGCTACAAATCATTAAACATGCAACATCGTAGGTACTTTACCACACTTTATGTATAAAAAGATACACTATATCATTCATTGATTATAATCGCGTCAAATTGCAATAAATATGTATATTAGTTCCTTCAGTAATAATAATAAAGGAAAAAAATGCATGATTCGTATGCGTGACGGTGCAGTTGATGAATTGCGGGGTTGACGTAATTGATGTAATGGTAACCCATATCCAAGCCGTGACCTTGCCGCGCCAAACCTTGACAAGGTGGAGGTGACAAAACATTTTGACGATACATCATCGCGTTAGCTTAACCTATTGATCAAGCTAGTAGCGGCGTAGCTAGCATGGTTGACACCAGCACAGCGCAAATGTGCATTTGAGGCCCTTTGCAAATGACATTTTTTTAGGGATTGGTGAAATTACGCGCTTAAAGTTATAATTTTACACAACTTTTTGTACTTTTTATGATACGGCATTACCCTTCTCTCCGCTACTTTACTGCATGCTAGTAAAGACAGATTGATATTTCTTAACTAGTAATTATTATTGAAAAACATTGTCAGTATATTGAAGTACCTACACAGCAAGATAGATATAAACGTATGTGCACATTGATATGTATGTCATAGTAACAGCCATAACATGGGCAGTCGTTTAATTCGCGTTGTCACGAGTAACGAACGGCATTGGTAATGCAATTACAGTCTGCAGAATCACTGTTGGCAGCCAACTATTCGAATACCATACCATTACGTGGGCTGAACTTGAATCTTTATTACAACGTACGTGATTTGACACGAAAAGTAGTTTATTGGTCCCTCTACAGGGAGCAGTTATTATGTAAGCAAATAACGAAGTATACACACATAAATTATTCATTTACGATCATTGCGCCAGTTCCTAAACAGTGGCAGGGTATTAAATATTCGCACTTATTGTTTGACTGTTATACATACCTTACTGTTTATGGATAATGGAAATATAGTATTAACAACTTTTATGCAGTTTTTCGATTGTATAAAAATATAATTATAGTGGATACCGTCGCTAAATCAACTGAACTTTTACTTTTAGCATACCTAGTACGTTAACCATCATGTACCTATTCGTTTACTTAAATTTTCACTTCAAACATAACACATCAATGAAATTGATAATTTTTTAAATAACTGGATATATCGTAGTATTTTTCCTCTCGACAAAGTGTCGTATATGTGATTATTTTACTCAATAGCGCATCCCAATTTTCCGCGTAACGTTACCTATGACTCGGTAATTCGGTCTGTCATAGAGATGAATTTCAATTACAGCTGGTCAGTACGCCTTTTAGCCATTGTTCCTGATTAACCACGTTTTCCGCTTGCGGTTTTTGTTGCTATGATTGTGTAATTACTTCCTTGACATCTATTACGTGTATAAAGGCGTATTTAACCGTTTGGACATTGATTTTATTTAAATATCAGATTTTAACGATAGTCACCTTGACACCGCGTCGAGTAAATAATTTTATCTTTTAGTTGAGATATAACGAATTAAAATAATATTTATTGTTTATTTTAGGAAATGACGGCTGTCTGGATTTATGTTTATAACAGACATACCTAAAATCAGTAGTTAAGAGTTATTCAAAGCTGTTAAAATTTAACAATACTAATTGACTATATTTTGTTTTCCAGGTGAACTCGACGAAGAAACAATTAAGCTGATGTCACTGCCAAGATGTGGAGTTAAAGATAAAGTAGGCTTCGGCGAAAGTAGAGCCAAGAGATACGCACTGCAAGGTGAATAATACAGCTCCTTTATTCGATATTCCAATTAAAATCATTATTAAGTACTCAGTAGTAGTCGAAAAGGCTACTAACGAACCTGATACTAAGATGATATAGATACACATACATTTAATTTCTATCTCAAAATCTCGTCGTTAAATAATTATTTCTCCACTGCCGACTTAAATTTAAACATAACATTTTGTACACTCGATAAATGTATGTGCTTATAAACTAATATTCGATGCCAAGAAAAATAATCCATTATTTTCTAAGCATTACGCGTTCAGAGTTCACGGAAAATACTTTGAGTAAATCTAGTTTTCTCAGAAGAAATAATTAGATCTCGATCATATGCCAACGTTAGTTGTAATGTACCCATATGTATAAGTTCTATGAACACTATTGTACTTTGAATAAAAAAATGTATAAATTATTTAATACTTTAGTCATAGCCTTTATGTTTCCCACAGCTAGATCAAACTATCTAGAAATTTCACGATTGAGTAAAATGGCTGCATATTTTGTTTGAGGAAGTATCATAATAAAGATTAAAGGATAAATACTTGCTGTTGATCTGCGCGATCTAAGCTACGTCACAGCGGTTGTCATCCAATCCAAGTTATTTATGTAACTCGTAGTTTTCCTGCAACTTATTGCTAGAGACTTATACATATACGAGAAGTCTGTACGAGAAGCTTCGTCTTCGCATGGACTAAACAAAGGCTATAAAGATTTACATGGCTTCAAAATATAGCCTATGATAATCTGGGATGACGTAGCATTCTACTGGTGAAGAACTATTAAAATCGTTTCAGTAGTTTTTGAGTTTTTCTTTACATACATACATATAAATATTTCTTCTTTATAATAATAGTAAGGAACAGCCTGTAAATGTTTCACTGTTGGGCATAAGCTTCTTCTCCTATTAAAGAGAAGGTTATTAAAATAGTATACAAGTAGAATATAATTTAACTAAGTGTTCTTGTATTATGTTAAGGTTCAAGATGGCGTGTGAAGAACCTCACGTACAAGATCTCGAAGTACCCATCACGCCTGAACCGAGCGGAAGTGGACGCAGAACTAGCGAAAGCCTTCTCCGTGTGGTCCGACTACACCGACCTCACCTTCACACAGAAACGCTCCGGACAAGTGCATATTGAAATCAGGTATTTACTCGTCTACTTAACAACCATATTAATATTTTAAATATTATGTAAATAAAGTGCATATGTATTCGTATTTTTGTGAGGTTCTCAAAATTTGGTTTTCCCTTTAAAATCTTAATAAAATATAAAATTTGGTTTTCCCTTTAAAATCTTAATAATAATAAAAACAAAACAAATTGAATATTATGGAAAACGTTGTAAACACATAAAAAACTTGTTAAATGATGAATTATATAATCATAAAAATGATGACGTACCTACTATATACTAGCGAGCTCTACTAACGTTGTAATCACGACGTGAGCTATATTGACTTCTTGTCATATTTTTAAACATTTTGTTGCTCTACGAGTACAAAGATTTTTAATATTTATTTTTATATATTCTACGATATAGATATAGTCACTAGTCAGCCGATAATCATAATACAATATATTGTCAATTATCATCCTTTATGTACTATTTACTGTGCTGACCACCTTATATGGTGGATAACAATGACAGCCATTACGATTTAAAAATGTCCAATCCCACTGAATCCATTCCATCGTTTCACAATGGTAATCTGTGTTGCGTAACCAAATCATTGTCACTGACTTTAATAACATAAAATATTCGTAATGTCGTCAAATAATGGCGAGTTGGTTCATATTTTGAAATGTTAAAAAGACTGATTGCCAAATGTTGACGGTAGTGGCAGCAAATGTGATTTTAACGGTAGTAAACGGTTCCTCATTACATTTTGTTTTCCTTTTCTAGTTATTCTGCTAACTATAATTTGCTGTTCGACACATTGCTACATTTTTAATAATAATAGCTAAATCATGGCATGCCAAACAAAGCTCATATGTTAATGGTCTCAAATTAAATCAAATTATCGTAAAAATACTAATACCGCTACAAAAGCTAGATAGATATAAGAGAAAATGTTAACATTTTTTTACTTGGTTACTCTATTCATTTAAAGTGATACTGAAAAGGAGGCACATTTTTGCAAATATTTATGAATGTCCCTCCTCCTCCTCCTACAATATGAAAACATTTTAATTACTCTATTACATAATTAAAAATTTTCTTTAAATAAGGTTCGAGAAAGGCGAGCATGGTGATGGCGACCCCTTCGACGGTCCCGGCGGTACCCTCGCTCACGCCTACTTCCCGGTAAGTTAATGTAGATACACACTTTAGTATGCTAACGCTGTGTTACTGAACCTCAAATTACTCAAATTATAAGGTAAGGATGGTACTACTTCCGAGGTATCCAAAAGAATCAGTTCAATCAATAAATTCATAAATTTAATTTATTCTAAAAAGGTAATAAATCATTTCAATACTTCTAGAATAATATAAAGTTGCGAATCGAATCTCGGAATTAGGTGCCCTTACCTTAATATTTTTATATAAGTAGTTATACCCTAAGAAATATTATAGTTGATACAATAGCCGTTCCAATAAATGGCGTAGAAATTACTGCAGCTTCGACTCTTGCATATGTTTAAACATTTTATTAAACAATTAATTTTAGTGAATTGTGAGTGTCAATATTTCTGTAAAATTTGACAATACGAATTTTTTATTACTTATTGAATATCTATGATAAATATGTGTAAGTAAATGAATATTTTTTCGCTTAAGATATTTTATGAGGTCTAAAAGATAATAAATATATTGACGTGTATATTTAAATACAACACTTAAATTATAACATTGAAGTGATTGTTGATCTCATTAGCGACATAAAATATCATTCTGCATCTACATTTACAGTAATTACCACAGTATGGTAAAAAGAAATAAATTATTCATTTCCATGGCAGCACAGTGCAAACACCATAGAGCACA
>DVXP01000246.1:0-23843 GCA_018235645.1 Junonia grisea | reverse complement strand
ACTGGATCCAAATCGGTTCACCCGTTTAGCTGCTACGGTGCCACAGACAGACACACAGACACACAGACACACAGACACACAGACACACATACAAACATAGCGGTCAAACTTATAACACCCCTCTTTTTTGGTCGGGGGTTAAAAAGGAAAAATCCTATTTTCTTTTTTTACTTAAGTTGTCATGACCAAATAAAAAACCTTTAGATATCTAGATACTAATTGGCCTATTACCTCAGGCGTAGGCCCATACAATGATGACGCGCCAGACACGTCAGTGGCAACAAATCGATTAATGTTCTTTATATAAAATTAAAAGTTCTTTTGTTGTATTTCATTAGGAAAAAATAGATGCTTTAACAAAAGTTATATCTATACGCAGATTATGTTGCATATGTTCTATTTTTGTTTCGAAACGTTACTTAACTGTCACTTAAGTTAAAGGAAATCGTTACCAAAACATCAATAAGTGGTTGTCAGTGTCAAATTTTTATGAAATCATAAAAAGTACAAAAAGAAACAAATGAACTTTAAAAACAATTATAAGTGTGCTAAAGATAGTTAATTGACTTGAGAGAAAAATGTATACCAGTTATTATTACAAATTATGTTAAAAGTATTATATGTCTCATTAATAAAAGAATTTTCATTAATATTTAATAGTAACTAAACACGATGTAAATCTAAACACTTTAAACATTATATTTTAGGAAAATGCCAAAAAAACTAGTCTTTTTAATCATCATTGCTTTAATATCATTGTTAATATGGATTTACCATACATCGAATTTCGAATACAACAGCACAATCCTTGTTCTAAAACAAAATAACTACTTCCGAAATACTCTCATACAGCCTTCAAATACGTCTTGTAATCGTAAGTAAATAATTAAAGCCTATTTATTATTTTTATTTAATTTTCTATTAGCAATAATTAATTATAAAAATTTAATTATTATTATAGAATAATGTATTTATGAATAAAAAATGTTTTTTTACTGTTCTAAAAAAAAAAACATTAGTATAAGTTTTTTTTTTTCAGGAAATCCATTTCTCGTGATAATAGTCACGTCATACGTAGGTCATGTTGAGCTCAGAAGTGCCCACAGGAGAGCAATGCCTCCAGAACTTTTATCATCGTTGAGAGTTACTAGAATATTTTTATTGGCAAATATTCCACCAAATGAAAGGTAATCAAATAAATGCTATCAATTCTATGTTATATAAATATCTTAATTTATAGTATTAATGTAAATGAAAATAAAAGGACAAGATTATCCAAAGAAGTCATTTTTCTTAAAAAATAGAAATACAACTATATAATATAACTATATAAGCTTAACTCTTCAATTCTATCAAGGTAATATTTGTTAGTTCTTATATAAGGACTAAATGTAACTTAATCTGTTTAATAGGTACATAACCCAAGAAGCAGTCAATGATGAAAGTAATACATTTGGTGATATACTCCAAGGCTCTTTCTATGAGAACTACAGAAACCTCACCTACAAGCACCTCATGGGATTAGAATGGGCTTCAACTACATGCCGAAATGCTTCCTACATATTGAAGGTTGATGATGACACAGTTTTCAACTTCAACCGTACATATCACTTCCTTAAAAAACTACCAAAAGGAGACAAAAACCTAATAATGGGCTATGTTTTAAATAGCACTCTACCAAAGAGGGATAAACAAAACAAATGGTATGTCACATTTGAAGAATACAATAGAAATATCTATCCGCCCTATTTGTCAGGCTGGTACTATATAATCAGCCCAAAAGTTGCATCTATGATATGTGAGGAAGCAATGTACAACACATTCTTTTGGATCGATGACATTTTTGTTACGGGCCTCCTTTCTGAATCTCTTGGTTTAAAATTAAAAGAATTGCCTAAAGACTACTGGTTGGAATATTATGAGCTGCTAGAATGTTGCCTTAGGGATATGATTACGAAATCTATAAAATGTGACTATGTTGTTGGTCCTAATGGAGGCAGGAATAATCTGATAGTGGAGTTCAATGAAGCTTACAACAAATGTCAGGCAAGAAATTGTACTTTGAGGACAAAGGACCATGAACTAAAAAGAGATTGCGTCATGTATAGAGAGAGAACAATATTCAGTGATGGGAGAGCAGAAGTTGAAAATATCAACATATAAAAACAAAAAGTTTTTCAGGAATTGAAAGACAAAGCATGAAGATGACATTGTGTTATCAAGTAATGGGCTACCTCTACTCTATGAAAATGAAAACCAATAGAAAGGTTCTTTGCAATTCTGTAACAGTATCTGCATGATATAAGATACAACAAGCAAAGTTTAAAGTTATTAAATATAATATGGTTAAACATTTAGAAAAAAATCTGCAATCTTAAACATTAGGACGATTTTTTTCTTAACACAAATACTTTAAAATAATTCGCAAATATGAGAAATAACTCACTAGCCATACTAATAGCTGGCTTTGTAGGATCATATGTAATCTACATATTTTAGCAAGTTCTAACTTTTTAATCAAACTAAATTACCCTCAATTTTATATTCTTTAAAGTATTTCAACTATTTACAACTATGAATTTACTGGTTAGTTCTAAATTTTTCCATTTCGATCTTACTTTAATATTAAATAATATATTATACTCCAATTTTATTAAATTAGTGACAATTGTAGCGTAGAATAATTTTCGATATTTACTTGTTAAATGAATTAGAGTAATTGAAATTTAATTTAAAATAATGACATTGCTAATACAAATAAACTTTTGATGCCATTAATTTTCGTAAGGCTTATAGCTTATGATTAGAAGTAGTTTATTTACTATTAAATTACTTCTAACAACTTTAGTAACTGTGATTTTTTACTCTTATTTAGTCAGTAAGCACTTGATTTTTGTTAATATTTTAAAGGTTGTAGTTTAATTAGATGTTGATAATTTTTATTGTAAAAAAAGATCTTTTGTAGAAATTAATATTTTAATTCAATTATAATAATATATTTCAATTCTTAAATTTAAACTAGGGATATTGTATATATGGCACTTTATGTCAAGATCAGTTTTAAAAATTCTAACTTTATAGATTAATTACATGAACGATAATGTCAAAATTCACTAACAATTAATTGTTAACAACATATTTAACTATATGACAACAAAATTACTGTGTAACAATCAGTCAAGGCAACAAACAATTGAGCATTAAAGAAGTCAAAACACAAAAGTGCTTTCATTTTAATCCTAAATAATAATTGTCCTAATTTAAATTAAATGTATAACTGTCAAGACTCCATCCATGTATTGGTGACAGAGCTTCCATTAACAATGCAATCCTTGAAACCTTTCATGATGTACGTAGATTGAAACCATTTTACATCATCAGTCGACTCAATGCCATTGAATTCTGACTCAGATTCATCACTGTTTAGGCTAAGATGATCTAAATTCTTATTAATAACATCACCAAATACTTCGAAGTTATTGCAACATGCTACATTTTCGGGATTTTGAACCTTGAAGTCTAAAACAACAACTTTACAACTTCTTGGTAGTCTGTATCCATTAACTAGTACAAAACTGTCGTGGCAAATGACATCTTGACTGCATTGCGGGTTCTTTTTCAAAAACACATACATGTTGGTTGGGGACAGTGAATTGAAAAAGACTTGACTCAATTTTTCTGATGTTACCAAGTTTCTGAAACAAATATAACAATCTGTTATATAATTAATTAGAAATAGTAAATTATTTATTTTTAAAAAGATATTGGTATTAAAAATTTCAATAAATGGAAAAAAAAAACAAATTTATTAAAATTGACTAGACTGAAACTTAGAATACTTCACTTACTTGAAAACATTTCTTTGTATTTTTTGATCATTTGCAATATGCGTCGAGTGGCATTGTGGTTTATGACAGATTGTAGGCAAGAGGAGACGATATACTTCTTTGCATGTTATGGGCGAGGCACCTAGTGCTATGCATATTTCTTCAGGCAAAGTTGCACCGTCAATTTCTTTCAGGAGACTCTAAAATTATAAAATATAATTGTGCGATAAGCAAATTTATCATAATTACATTTTGTGCAAGCGAAAGTACCAAAAATTATTAATATTAACATGGAAGAAGCACTTCTTTATCCATAACGTACCTTTATGATGAAATCAAGATTTTCTAGCGCTGTAGACGCCACACGAAAGTGTCTTTCAGACTGAAAACTTTCCTTTATATTTTCACACTCTTTTCTCTTATTAACAATTTGTTTTAACCACTGATATGTATATGGTATTTGAAGTCTTTGATAAGCTAAAAATTTTATAATTTCTACAACTATGTGTCCACAAGATATAGATGTTAATTGGTCTCCTATGTTTAAATCAATTTTAATAATATTTTTAATGTTACTCATATTATCAATAATAATTTATCTTTCTTATAATATAGTAAGTAGCAATTAATTTTGATTTCAAACTGTAACCGTAACTTTTGACAGCACTATAATAGATAACATTTAGATAATGGCCGTAGATATAGAATAATGGATTAATCAAACTTCTCAAAAATTCAGCGCAGTTTACCTAATTAGGAAGGATATGAAGCGATTTTTCAATAAAGCCTGTCACTTTTGTAAGAGTAGGGGCGCTATGTTAATAAATAAAAATAATAGTACTTGGATAGACTTTATCGCGCAAATATGTATTTGATAAATTTGAAACTTTAGTGTATTTAAATAGATATCTAATTATTTTAATCATATTTTTTTAAGCTAATTCTCTTAAGTTTAAGAAAATATGACTGATATTGAAAGAAGCAAATATTCTTCCTTTTTTACATTTAATATTTGCCGAAAAATCACCTTTTGCCGTATTTTATTAATTACTTATCCTCTAATTATATTTTTTTCTAAAAACCTCTTTTAAAGTTATTTTATCGAGTGTACAAAGAAACAGACATTTATAGAATTTTTTTTATTAGATAATATCTAGATATCTATCTACTAATAAAGGCTTTGCAACCGATGAGAAAACAAAAATACTTATTTAGGAAACGTACATGTATTGCGTAAGCAGATTTTTTCCAATTGATAACACGCTTTCCCCTTTTTAGCAAAAGTATTTAAATATTTTTAGTAAAAGTAGATAAATATTTCTACAACTAGTTATGAAAAACCTTGTCCAGGCCTTTATGTCTTTGATATAGATCATTTGATAGTCATTTTTATAAGTATATTTGTACCTAATTTGATCAACTACTATGGAATATTTTTATTATTTTTTCATTCGATTTATATATAGGTAGCCATATCTACAGTAAAATACAAAAAAATATCTACAAATTTAAATTGTTGTCCCCCAAAAATATTTGATTGATACTCAATTAACATACAATTAGTATACTAGATAAACAAAGAAAACAAAATAAATTAAGAATAATGATTTTGGTAATAAATTGATTGCTATTTAATGTAGTTGATGTAAAAATGTTACACAAGAATTCTTATGAAAACTTGAAATACTAAAAAAGAGTCTGGTTTTATTTCGTTCTTAGAAGAAAATTTAAAAATTCAATAATAATTAATCTGTCACTTTAATATTCGAAGGATTTGCTGAATGAGATTATTTTAAAATTTCATTATTAGCTAAACGTTCTCAAAAATTGATAATATTTAACATAATGTACCGAATAAGAAAATTGTCGAAAATATCTAATATGAAATATACTTATTTGTTTTCAAGCCAGCGTTTCTTTGCAAAAGAAGTACGTTTTGGTCCAGATGTAAGATCACTCATGCTGCAAGGAGTTGATATTCTAGCTGATGCAGTAGCAGTAACAATGGGTCCAAAAGGACGCAACGTTATATTAGAGCAAGCGTTTGGACCACCAAAAATTACAAAAGATGGAGTGACGGTAGCAAAAGGAATAGAATTAAAAGATAGGTTTCAAAACATCGGTGCAAAACTTGTTCAAAATGTTGCGAATAGGACTAATGAAGAAGCTGGGGATGGAACTACAACAGCTACGATATTAGCCAGAGCTATAGCAAGAGAGGGTTTTGAAAGTATTTCGAAAGGTGCTAATCCAATAGAAATACGAAAAGGTGTCATGCTTGCTGTAGACACAGTAACTGCACATTTAAAAAGAATTTCAAAACCCATCAAGACATCAGAAGAAATCGAACAAGTAGCAACAATTTCAGCAAACGGTGATGAAAGTATCGGGAAACTTATAGCAAATGCTATGAACAGAGTTGGTAAAGACGGGATTATAACTGTCAAAGACGGAAAAACATTAGAGGATGAATTAGAAGTTGTTGAAGGAATTCAAATCGAGAAAGGTTATGTATCGCCTTATTTTATAAACTCTAAAAAGGGTCCAAAAGTAGAATATAACGACGCTCTAATTCTTTACTCCGACAAAAAGATTTTTACAGCTAGTCAAATAGTACCCGCCTTAGAAATTGCGAATAGTCATAAAAAACCACTTATTATAATAGCGGAAGATTATGAGGGTGAACCTTTATCCGTATTAGTGGTTAATAAATTAAAAATCGGTCTTCAAGTAGCCGCTATTAAAGCACCTGGCTTTGGTGAGTATAGGAAGAATACATTAATTGATCTTGCTACTGCAACTGGTGGCGTAATTTTTGAAGATAATGAAAATTTATTACGTCTTGAAGATTGTCAATTTGAAAGCCTTGGAAGAGTTGAAGAGGTAGTAATAACTAAAGATTCGACGCTTTTATTAAGAGGACACGGCGATAAAAAGGAAATTGAACAACGAATTGAACAGTTGCGTTCCGAATATGACGAAACTAATAAAGAATCAGAGAAACAAATATTATTAGATCGAATTTCTAGGCTTAAAAGCAGTGTTGCTATTTTACGCATTGGTGGATGTAGTGAGGTGGAAGTAAGCGAAAAAAAAGATCGAGTTAATGATGCACTTAATGCGACTCGAGCAGCTGTTGCAGAAGGAATAGTTCCTGGTGGTGGCGCAGCTCTGGTACGATGTATACCAGAACTAGAAAAACTAAAACCCGTTAATTCTGATCAAGCAATTGGAATAAATATAGTTAAAAAGGCTTTGCGCACTCCATGTTTAACCATAGCAAGTAATGCTGGTTATAATGGTTCTGTCGTGGTATCAAAAGTTGAAAGTATGGATTCCAATTATGGCTATGATGCTCTAAATAACGAATATGTTGATATGATAGAAAGAGGTATTATAGATCCTACAAAAGTAGTCAGAAGTGCATTAACTGATGCCAGTGGGGTTGCTTCACTGCTGACCACCGCTGAAGCAGCAATTTGTGATTTGTCAACGGAAAAAGAGACGGCTAGCTTTGGTCGTGAAAGTGCAGGTGTTACAATTTATTGATATTTTTTTACGTCATTATTACGAATTCATATTTTTTAATATAATATTATAATAGATTAAAATAAAAATATACAAAAGGCATAATTGTTTTATTAAAATGTCCTTATATAGAACAAAAATTACAGGTACAACTAATTATTATTTAATTTAATTGTTGAAAAAATGTTATACGAAATTAGATGTTCATAAATTACGTTAGGATTTTTTTTGACAAAAATATTATAATTTATTAATTACATAAGTATCTACTTACACGTCTGCTACAGAAAAAAATAATAATGTTTTTCATGAGTACTCCATAAAAGGTCCTATGATATGGACACAAAACAACATCGATTTCTGTTTCTGTATCGGACAGGCCGTAAAGAAAATAATGTATTCTAAACCCGTGAACTTGTAGATAATAATATACTGAATAAATGAAATATACTGTGTAGCGTATACTACACAGGAAGTATTATTAAGGCTAGTTAACGACGGAAGAAAGTATAACTGGTTTTATTCGATTTCTAGTTCTATTTTCTATTCGTTCTAGGATTTCAATCAAAGATCCGAATAGAATGGGGTGATCAAGTACATACTTTTGGAGAATAAAAAAATTTTGAACGATTAACATTAAACTTGCAAAAATATATCTACCTTTATTATTAAATTAATTAAACGTGATTTTTCAAGTGACACTTGACGCTGGTTTCTAACGTCACATTTGGTCAGGTCATGGGAATTTAATAGGCTTGCAACGAATAGTATATTCGGCAGTATACCGAATACCGAATATTCGGCAGGATTTTAGCGCAAAAACTTGTACACATGTTACTGTTTCACGCCCATTTGTAACGATATATCGTTATGGCTACAACAAGGTTGTAAAAACTATATATTCTTGAAAAATTTATATTTTCATAACGTAAATGAAATATGGTTCATAAAAGTGCTTTAATTGATTTTTTTAATACAAGAGTATTACTTTGACTTTACAAAACGTAAGCCGTGAGTAATACATAACAAGTTTGAAATTGACATTTAAAATGTGCCAATTAACTTCTTTCATGTGGTACCAAACTGGACATAGTTAATATGATAATACGAAAAAAATTATTATGTGAAATACGCAATTTGATGTATTCTAACGTAGCCTATAACTAGCAGACGACAATTTTGATAACTTGTTCGTATTTAGAAGTTATGAGGATACAGGTGAACATCCATAATTCCTTACCCATATACTTACATACATACGAGTACACACAGGTCAGAATCATGACCCTCCTTTTGATTTACCTTAATTATATAATCACGATAAAATAATTATTTACAAATAATTCAAATGCATGGAAAAAAGTGTAACTTCAGTCTTCTTTAATATAGAAGATGATTAATTATTATTAAAAAATAATAAAAATGAATAAACAAGTAATGAATCTTTTTTTTTAAATTTTACCAATTATCTTCCATTAAGAATAGATAGATATATAGATATTACTTAAGTATTCGGTATTCGGCCGAATAGTATGCAGATATTCGGTATTCGGTCGAATATCAAAGAAGTTGCCGATTATGCCGAATACCGAATAGTAACCGAATATTTGTTGCAACCCTAGAAGTTAACTGAATTTAATTAACGAGAATTATACTAGATGATTAGATACCTATCTACGAATTCGCCATGTCTCTGAAATAGTATCTATCTATCTAAATCGTATCTATCGTGAAGATGCAACATTAGCGTAGACAACATTAACAATGACAATTTGACTTTTGACAAATGACAATTGACGAATTGACATTATTATGGCGCGAAATGCAGTGAATATTTTGTGGCTATGTATTTAACATTTGTGAACAAAACGAATAAAACAAATTACTATTGATATTAAAAAGCATATTACTGGCATAAAATAAATACGATCTCATATTTTTGTTAATATTAATGTCTTGATTAACATAATATTCGTGATATAATTATATTTTTGTTGTTATGTACACGTAACATCAATTCTTTTAAATATAAGTTAAACTTATTAATCTTAATGACTGAAATCGCTATGGATATTGAAATGGAAGATAATAACAAATCTCCTATTCCGGATGACGACGAAGAAGAGGTATTTACTGTAAGTAAAAAACGAATACAAACGTTTTCTGATAGCGAGAGTGACTTGGAAAAAGGAAATGACGAGCAAGCTGAAAAAACCACTTTTTCAAATAAGTCTGATGTATCTTCTGACGAAGAAGATGCTATAAGCTCTCATAAGTCGACTAGTCGAAGAAATAGAATAAAAAAAATTCAAAATACTGATAGTGACGACGAATATTCTGAAGCTGATAATATAAATGAAAAACAAAAACAATATGAATCTGAAAGAACTAAAAATAAAAAGAAAAACCTTAAAGATAAATTTAAAAATTTGATTTCTTCCAAATCTAAGGAGATTGAAAAGGTACCTCAGTCAGATTCTAACAATGTTGATGACAATATGGAAGAGGACACATATTGCCTTGAAATTAAACAGGTAAGCTATTTTATATTTTATAATGAAGATTCAGCAATATGAATATAAACTTAAAATATTCCTTTTGAACAAATGTTTACTTCTTTTAGTATATATAAGAAGTTAAAGAATTGAGCTTAAACTAAAATGAAAAGTATTATTAAAAATAAAAGGCAATTTGGGTAGGCCCTATCACAGAATACAAAATCTAACATAGCTTTTACTTAAATGTAACATTATTACAAAAATATTATATTTCAAAAATTTTAACTGTTTATTCTAGTGGCAAGATACGATGGCCGTTTTGACACGTTAAAAAAAGTGACGGGAAATGTGAATTTACTATTGACAACAGATAACCAAATCTAAATTTTGTTTTGAAGTAACTATTTTAAGTTTTGGTTGTAAATAGTGCCACAATGCACCCAAGAAAAAAAGTAATGCAAATAGCAACCAAAAACACATTGACGCGAGTTTTTCGGAGGTAGTGGTTGTGCTGGCCAGCGATTCTATGTGACATGAAAATTTTTGTATTTCATAAAACAAATGCAAAGTTCTATAATTTAGCATTTGTAAATAAGTACATCAATAATAATTATAATCTTATAAAATAAAAATATCTTCTCAAGAACTTAATATAATTATATAGTTTAGAAATCAATGTTATAAATACTATAATAATATAATTTGTATCCTAAAATTAAACAATCGATAAATTGTATGACTAACTCACGTCACTATTGACAATAAAGAACAGCTATTTGCTCCTTTATATGTAATATTAATTAATACGAAACTTCATAAGCAGGCAAACGTCAAAACGGCTATCATAGTATGCCGCTACTATAGTTTGATGAAGTAGTTGTACCCTAGGTTACAATAGTAAATTGTAATTGAGTTTATTTAAAATATTGATCTTATTAAAAGAAGGTAAAAAAGTATTGCAATCATAAAAGCAATATTAAAAAAATGCAATAAGCGTCAAACTTCTGAATTTTAAATAAACAATGACTTGCTTTCTTTATAGATACTAAGCACATCAGTAGACCCCATGAAATCAATCTGTGATCCCGATACATCTGATGAAGAAAGTGATGGAAAAGAGAAAATACACAAAAACAAACATCCAAGCAAGTCCAGAGGAATAAAGTCAACATCACCAAAACCATTAAGAGTAAGTTTCCTTAACATTTTTATGAAGATTTGTAAACAATCCTGACATTGTTGAAAAAAAAAAAGCAATACCAAAAAGGTAGTTCAACCACAAAAGGACTCGCCTTTAGCGTCTCCTTCTAAGGACCGAGGTTTAATTTTCCAAAACCATCTTTATTTATCTTTCAAAAAGTGAATGTTGGTTTATTTTTTCTAATACAAACATTTCATTTAATTAAAAAAAAATAACATTACAAATTAAGGTATAAATAGGTAGCATTGATGTCACTTCTTATGGTGCTGGCTTAGCATTTACCTACTGACCCAAATATTAGCTTTATTTGCTGTCTAATAGTATTTAATTTAATTCAGTTTACAATTGATCACCAACCGCGCTGTGTGTGCTTAAACCAACTACCATTTATTTATTAACCGTATCAGTTCCACTCAAACCATTTTAATTACTGCGCACTCGTGAAATATGTCTACACGTCACAAAGTATTGTATACATTATAAGACTTCATAGACACCAAAATTATTATAATGTAAGTAATAAAATTACACATCAATTTTTTCAGATGTCTGCAAAACAAGCAATGGAAAACATGCAGAAAATAAAGAGTGAATCAAATAGGATGTTGCGTGAAAAACAAGTTTCACTACCTTATCATAGACCGAAAGCCTTATCTCTGAAAGACATTATGAGTAGGAGAAAGCCTGCTGTTTCGTCTGATGGAAAAGCATTACCTATCAAAATGAACGAGGAACAATTGAAACAATATGCGTGAGTATATAATTTTATATCCAGCTTCACATCGAAAAAGGTATATACAGAAATATAATTAAAATTTAAAATATAATTATTAGGATTAATGTAGCATTCTAATTATGAAAGATATTTTGGAATTGATCCAATAGTTTTTTTTTTGCACATACATAGAAAATCTTTATGATAACAGTGTAGACTAATACAACCAATAGATGCTCTGCCTGACAGAAGTGCTATCAGATTCAATTATATTTTCAAGTATTCAACAAACAAACTTGTCTTTATCAAGACCTAAGTTTGTTTGTTTAATACAGGATAATAGTCAAATTTTACATTGAATTGCAACTCTTTTATTTTACTATTCTACCTAATTGTCTAGTACTTATTACTGCTGATATATTTCAGTATGATGTTAGAACAGAGACAGAAAGAGGTGATAGAACTCTGTAGAAGTGACACAGAAGATGAAGAAGATGAAAATGAGAATGAGGAAAACGTAGAAAATGATACTAATGATTTAAAAAGTAGCACAGAATCTACAAATGTTCTAGAAAATTCTTCTAATGAGACTGATGTATCACTTAATAATGATAAGCTATTTGACTTAAATGGTGAAGAAAATCTAGATACTGTGAAAGACAATACTAATGAAAAAAATACAGACACACCAAATGATGAAGCAACCAAAGAACATGTTACTAATGAAATTAATGAAGATACACAAAAAGAAGACGAAATCGAAAATAATTCAATAGCAGAAAAAGAAGTTGAAAATAATTTAACAGATGATAAAATAAATGAACAAGAAAAACATGAAAGTATGGATATTTCAAATGAGGATGTCCAACAAAACGATACTAAAGAAAACTCTATTACCGAAAATGAAAGCCAAATTATAGCTTTACATTATGACTCTGAGAAAGTTGATACCTTATGTGAAAAAGAAAACCAAGATAATGATATGGAACAACTTGATGCCAATGAAGTTAGTAAAAATGATAGTAATGCTGAAGATTCCCTTGAGGAGGAATTCAATTATGCTGAAATAGAGAAAATTATATCTGATATAAATAAAGAAAAAGATGAAACTTTACCAGTTAATGGTCCTCTTAACATAAATCCCACTCCAAAATTAACTGGATGTCCCGGTTCATTTATAAATCTAGATGATGATAGTGATCTGTCTGGCCCTCGCAAGCTAAGTGGTGTGGAAATGTTAAAAGAAAGATTTACATATTTTGCCAAACTTAACTCAGTGGAAGACATGAAAAAAGAACGAGAGAAGAAGTAAGTAAAAAAAACAAATATAATTTTTGCATAATAAACAGTAATTAATTTACTTATGTTAATTGTACTATTAAATTTGACTAAGATTGATTTACATTATATTATCTTTTAGGTGCAAACCAGGAACACAACATTTAAAATTAAAACAAGAGTTAGAACAACAGATAGCTGAACAAAGATCCTTAGAATGGGAAAAGCGTCTCGAGGAAGAGAAAAAACTGAAATCTGAAATGAATTTATCAGATGATGACATTGAAAAGGCTGAATCTAAGCTAGAAGAAATAGAAGGGGATGAAAAAGTTGACGAAAGCTCTGAGGGTGAAGAGGAACCTATAGAAAATGATGTAATTCTAGAAGATAAACCAAGGAAACACAACCCGATGGTTGATGAAGAAGCTGAGGAATCTGATTGTGATGATGAAGCAAATGGTGATGAAGAAATGCCAGATGAGGTTAATGATGAAGCTAATGACGAAGCTGATGATGCAGATTTAGAAGACAGTGACGATGAATCAAGTGATAGTTCAGAATCTGAAGAAGAAGAATCTAAGCCTAGAAAAGGCAGAATTTTGAAGGCATTTGAGGATTCTGATGATGAATCAGAAAGTAAACAAGTTGTCTCAGAAAATAATGAGAAAAGTGATGTCCTAAAAGAAGGGCCTGACAGTTTTGATGACAATGAAGTTAGTAAAGAAACACAAGGTAATATTAGGATAATCTTCTTAATTAGTAATCTATATCTATACAATTAATTGTGACTGTCCATTTTTTATAGTATCTGTTTTGTACTTATTGTAAAAAATAACCTAAATATGGGATATAAAATATCACATTCTATTTAGCAAGTACTTAAAGTAAACTTTAAAACTAGCTGATGCAATAATAATGCTGTATCTATTAATTGTGTTACTCAAAAAAAAAATAGTTGCTTTGTAGTTATACTTTCAGAGTTTATCCACCGATAAATTTAAATACATATAAATTACAGCTTATTTTTAATTTTTATACTGTATCAATTTTTTTTTCTTTTAACAGATGATGATTTGCAACTAGCCCAAGCAAATAAATCTTCAGATGACCTATTTTCAACTCAAGAGTCCAATAATTTAGCTCTAGGTGCTTTGAATAAAAACAGTGCCGACAACACCAGTACTGAATTAGGCACTCAGTCATTTTCTATCATGAATTCCATTGGAACAAATCATCAAACATTTGATGTGGATTCTCAAGAAAAATTGTCTGATGTTTGTGCTACACAGTCTCAAGAGGATGTGAGTATTTTATATATATTTATTTATTCTATTATAAATATAGATTATTTATGATAATTTACAATGATGAAAGTAGTTTTTCTTGCTTTCCACAATCATATTTTTCTTCGATTAAAATTTATAATTTTGGTCTTATACATATTATCTGATAAAACGTTGTAATTTTGCCTCAATAAAATTAGAAAAGTGTAGTTATCTAATAGCAAAAATACTAATATTAATCTTCATTATAAATTATTGTTTTGCAACTTCGACTGCTAGAGTTTTTAGGATATGTAGTTACTAAATTAATTATTTTTATTATAATTATTTTTATAGACAAACTTGGATCATATAGTCGGAATGTGTTCTGGAACCTTCTCTCAAAACATTGTCAGCTTACAAAACCCACATGATCTATCACAATCTCAAGAAATCGGTGATGACGTAGCTGCTTTATGTACTGGAAAGTTTTACGATAACCCATTTGTATCTCAAGTTGATGAGAAAAAGTCAGACACGGAAATACAGCCATCTATTCCTGATGACCAATCACAAGAAATAGGAGACGATGTAGCCGCCCTTTGCACTGGAAAATTCTATGATAATCCATTTGTATCACAAAATAGTGATAATGACAAGAATGATAAAATAAACAATCCAGAAAAAGTGACAAATACTGAAGAATCTGAGCAACAAATTGAAAAAGCAAATGAAAAAGAAAACACAGTACTGAAGTCTATACTTGATGAACTAAATGAGCCAGAATTAGACATTCCTAAACAGAATAAATACTTTGTTAATTCACAACCAAAAAATACAGGGCGTGTTGAAGCAAGCCAGTTGAAAAAGAAATTCGTTATAGATTCCGACGATGAGAATGAAGACGGCGTACAAATGAAGAAAACTAAGAAATTAAAGAAACGAAAATTGGAACAGAGGGCTCTGCAAATTTCAGGTAGGTTGAACTTATGTAAAAGATAATTTTTCTGTCTGTATTCCTAGCATATGTCCTGGATTGTTAGGATTTTTAAGGCTCTGGGATAGTTTTTAAGGAGCTAGGTTTTAACAAAGAAGTGACTTGAAAAGATCTATTTACGTCACTGTGTCTTGTTTTTTAACTTAATTGTCCTGAAAAATACTCGTTTCTTTAAACATTAGCAGGTAGAAAGAAATGCATAATTGTTTCTTCTTTAAACTTCCAGATGACGAAGAGGATCTAGAAGAAGAAGAAGAAGACTTAGAGTCGGAAGATGAGGGAGAAGACAGAGTTTTCGAATATGATTCTGAAGAGAATGAGGTACTTTTATTATAATGATACTGAATTAGCGACTCGCACGGATTTCATTTAGAGTATGCTTTCTCCTGTAGTTCGCATAGTCTTTTATATAAAAGTGATTAACTTTATTACTTATAATCATTTAAAATATAACAATTACAGGTAGAAGTTCAACCACAGCTGAAAAAAAAGAAGCGAGTGGGAGAATTCTTTGAGAATGAAGCGGAATTGACTTCGGAGGACGAATGGGTTGGTTCGGGTGATGAGGACGAAAAGGGACTCGATCGTATGGAGAGAGAGGAGGGCGACAACGACGTGTTCCACCAGGGACAGCTGCAGAGGGAGTTAGGGCAGATTCACATGTGAGTATATCCTCTTGACACCCGAGCTATCACAACAATCACTTGCCACAAGGGCCGAATGTGCTTTACAAAGCATTAAACTGTTTTTCTACAAAGGCCGAGACTTTGCATGTTAAATAATATATGGACCAGGGGTTTTCGGCAATTGTACTAAAACAAATGTTTTTGGTATTATTTGACAAGTATATCGAGCACATTGAAGTTTAGGTATATTTTGTCCTTTGTAAAGCATAGGAAATCAAAAAATACTCGGCCTTTACGGTATGAGTTTATTACTTATATTAGCACTTTATTAAGGATGCCAGGTGTCAGGAGCTTCAGTGGCGTAGTTAGGTAACAAAGGGCCCTGGGGCAGGAGCATGATAACGTCGTTATGCGACGTATCGACTTCCCGGAAGCCCATGCGGTCAAGTTGGCGTTATGAGATGGCAATCTTTGTGTAGACTGGTCCCGATAGGAATCCGTGACGTTACACGCCACATTCTCCACAACCTGGAAGGAGGCAAGTTTTGTCCTCTTGAAGAAGTCTCTCTAGGCTGATGTCGTGCGCCCGTGTGCACAAATTTACTGGTCCGATCCACCGCTGCGAAACTAAGCAACAAGTGGCCAGTGGGACGCTGGAGCTTAGAAAAAGACTGCAACTGCAAGATGGCACAAATTGCTGCCTAATTTTGGGGGCCCGAGAGAGAAAGTTCACCGCCTCTATACTAGTATCGTACACATGTGTGTGGACACGATTAACTGGCACCCATCGCTGCAAAACTAAGCTCGTTCCTGTATTTGCAGCAGAGAGTAGTCATTCGCATGGTGCGGAGAAATCACATAATATTCTTTGAGGTGCTTTCCGGCCTTGTAAATTCTGGCAGAGAGGGACGTGAGGACGGTCTATGATCGAATTCGCTTCCTTCCTTAAATTAGCTAGTTTCCTTGAATATTGTCGTGTCTCAAGTACATTTTAGGGTTGTAAAAGTGCTATCAAAATTAGCTTATCACTTTTAAGATTAATTCGATTAATGAGACATTCATATATATTTAATTATGTACTATTTTAACAGGCGTGAAGTTCTCGATCAAGACAAACGTGAAGTTAGGTTAATACAAGAATTACTCTTCGAAGACGGCGATTTGGGTGATGGACATCGACAGCGCAAATTTCGATGGAGAAATGCAGGTAAAGTTGAATTTCAATCTTAAAATTTAACATCACATTTGACTGGCTAACTTGCTGTCAAGGTCCCCGAACTCACCATGTCTATTATATTAATCTTTTTATATAACGATTTAAAATACAGTATTTTTTTATGTTGCTTATTTATAATTTTGTGTTAATCAAAAAGTTTAATTAATATTTGCCCACATTAAGTATAGTAAATATCAGACCAGTCGTATTAACTCACATCATTACTATAATCTAGAAAAGTTAGCTAAAAACCCGTGTGATTAAATTAGCTTTAAAAAATCGTAATATAGAATGTTGCACACAGACACACACACAACATTAATTTTTACACCTCTCTTTTAAGGAGGTTAAAATCAATACATGATTTTTTTTCTTCTATTCCATAAATTTTCATTAATTTATTATTGCATTGTTTCTATCATCTCAATTCAAGCGTGGTTTAGATGATGCATATTAGGAACGACCCAAAGGCGGCCCAAAATCGAATATATCGAAAATGGCAATTTTGTATAACAATTATGTTTTTTTTTTACAGATGGTGAAATAGAAACTGGCACAAATCCTGACGAATTACCCGATACTCAGGAAGATGAATTCGAATCTGAGGAGCAATGGAGGAAACAACGACATGAGAGGGAAATGTTCCTAAGAAAAATGGTCAGTATTTATTTAAAAATATATTCAGACTTGCACAAGGTACCATAACAAAAATTACTTACTTAATCACTTGCATCATATTATTTTTGGAATTATAGGTCTTACTGACAAACATAAATTAATATTTGTTTGGGTTGGTAGAAAAGCTCCTTTCGTTATGTGAAAATTAATTAAAATTAGCTCTTGTAGATTTGAAGAAAACTTAATTGGGAAAAGCTTAATATTGGGTTACTTGTTATCCCGTCCAATATAAAGGCAGGCTGTTAATAAAATATACAAATACTAACCAATGTTATTTTTATTTTTATAGCAAGAACAAGATCAGGAAAACCTAGATATAAGTATAAATAGGACCACAATCATCAAAGCCAATTTAAGTTCACGTAGCATGTCGACCTTGATCTCTGAAACCAAATTGAATGCGGCCGAAAACGTGGACAGAACTGAAAACAAAGCAGAGAAAAAATCGGCGAAAGACATACCGAGTCCTAAAAAACCGTTCACTATATTCCAGGTAATAAAAATCCGCTTATTTAGTTTTACGAAATTTAATATCTTCGTTTAGGTTTTTAGAAACTTTTATTGACGGTTGAAAGGCTATTTGGTCTAAGCGCCATTTTTTGACATATGTATTTTTATATATATTTGCAATCAGCAAATTGTTCTGTTTCCAAATATGTATATTTTTATAATAATTTTTTATAATAATGTAATTAACTTATATTTTAATCATTACGCCGAAGTAACATTATACAATTTTTATTGTGAAAGATAAAATGCTTTAATATTTTTTTTCATATCTTCCGTCAATTAAACTTAATACACATTGAAATACCAACTAACTTTACTATATTTAATAAAATATATTATTTCATTGCAAGTGTTCAGCTTATATCCAAACAAAGCAATCCTTCTATCTAATTATATTATATTATCAAATGTAAATAAATTGTAATATATTTCCAGCAAAACTACCACGGCTCCCTATTAACCCGTGGTCGCGGCGCACTGGCCCGCCTGGCCGCACTCGCAACACCTCTCGCCGCGGACTCTGATGACGCCCCCAAAGTAACCGCCTCAACCAATCGACGCAACTTCGTCTTTGCAGCCGTAAATGATGAAGAACCTAAGGTGAACACACATTCTTACATGCATACATACATACATGCATACATACATACATGCTTATAAAGGTTTCCTGTGCTACATTTTTGGACTTACTTAACGGGGTTATAGTCATAATGTCGTCAATTAAGGCTGCGCGCCTTAATTGATGAAGAACCCAAGGTGAACCTACAGCTACACTATGTTACGGGTAGTCTTAATACCCGTTAGGGAACGTATCCCTACGACGTAATTACTACTTACTACTACAGAGTCGTATTCTAAACCTAAAAGAAGCTTAAATTCATATTATTATTATAATTCGTAGCATTGCCATACGACGTGTTAAATATGTTGGAGGTAACAAAAGTGGGTGGAATTTGAGCCTAGGGGTTTCTGCAGAATTGTCACTGTTACAAAAAATATGTGATGGGAAAAACTTACTATTTTTTTTAAGCTATAAAATGATAATAAATTAAGAAAGTTTGAAAAAGAAATTTGAACAGGTGAGGTTTAGCGTGTCGACTTAACATTAGGAATTGGGAGAAAAGAAAATTATAAAAGTGGTCTAGACCCAATATTAACCCCTCGGATGCCGGGACTCGCAAAATTTTGTAACCGTTGAGTACCGGGAAATATGAAGAGATTGCGCAGTCACGCAACATTAACTTTGACATCGAATATCTTTTGATTGAGAAGACCTGTCTTTGATCTGTTTTTTGATTATAAAATTATACAAATCCAAGTTTTGTAAGTACGAAATTTAGTAGAGCAGCATGGGTAAAGTAATATTTAATCTCAAAATTTCTTATAAGAGGGAAAATAAATCAATCCTTTAGGAAAACACAGATAGTAACAATAAAAAAAAAGATTTTAACACTTTCCTTGTTTCATTATAGAGTTCCAAATATTGTGTTTTTGATTATACTATAAAATAAATAACTTTTAAGGAATATTTATGAAAAAAAACTTATTGTAACTCATTTTTTAGCCTTTCTAAGCGCAGATCTTTGTTTCGGTATAAACCCCTTTATTCGTGTATTTTATTGTAAACCGGTTAATTGAGGATGGGTATAAGAATGTATTTTAAAAACATAAACATAATGTATAACCTTATCCTTTTTGTATAAGGTAGAACTAGAGGAAATTCGTAAGCAGTCATTTCAGCGCGGATCCGGCACTTTACTGCGAATCCGTGGATCCGCGCTTAGGCATCCGAGGGGTTAAATACTTAAAATTGTATCAATCTCAAAGCGATGCTAACATGTCTCAATATTACATCTTTGTAAAGCCATAGAAGATACTAAGCAAATTATTTTTAATTTTTTAAATGTCTTGTTTGTAATATCAAAAAATTATAATTAGCGTAAATATTTGTTTTTTCTTTTGTGAAGGTGTGATTAAGACAGTTTTGCACTAAACTGCCTATGTATTTACAACAAAAACATACGCAAAAATTATAAAATATAAATATACATTCATTTATTTTTTTTTTTGCTTACAGGTGGCAAAACGTAAGGCTGAAAATGTAAATACGCCAAGATTGATAAAGAAAATGAAGACTGATGAAACGGCTAAGTATATCAAGAATAGTTTATTTGACCATTTGAAAACATAGTGACTGGTGCGCAGTAAGAAGACAACTTGATTATAGTCTACGTACAATAAAAATAAGTGTAAAATTACATTATTTTATTTAAGTTAAGAAAAATATTATTAAATGACTGTTATTTTTAAAATAAAATGAATGATAAAGTATAGTGTTGTTTTTCTTCCTTTTAAATTAAAAATAGGGGTAGGGCTAAGATTATTCTCTTTGTTCATGACTAAATTTATCTTGATTAGTTTTTCTAAAAAATGAATAAATAGTTAGAGTTGTTTCTTATACCTAAGTCTACATATTCTTATAATTTTATAATTTAAAGAAAATAAATTACTTATTTACATTAGCATCGATATACAGACGTGAATTTTGCAGGTTTTTTGTATTACTACATGGACGTTAGAGATGTGAGGTAACTGAGGGAATTAAACCCCACGATTAAGATAAATAACAGGTTATTCGTCTTAACATTAAGTTTCTTACGCAGTTTTATATTGTAGTATATTATATTCAATATATTTAATTATAATTTCCTGGTGTACTATTTTACAAATATTAAAGTTTCTTGTTTGTTATAAAAAATCACTAAAAAAAATTATACGTAAATATATCTTTACTATAACAGTTTCATTATTAAAACATATTATGTTAAATGAAACAGTTAAAAACACCATATTATAATTAATATAAAAAATATTCTAAAATTCTACTAAGTTATTTTGCACAATTTGGACCCGACAGGTGGGTTTAGGGCGGTTACTTCGTCGTCTTGCATTTGGACTCACCTATTGGGATGTTATGTATATCTATGTAGCGTTTTTTTCGTGGGCATATGATAAGCCATTCCTATTTTGAGCTGGGCAGCGAATGTGTTAAATAATTATCTATTATCTGATTATTTTTAACCGACTTCAAAAAGGAGGTCATCAGTTCGGTCGGTATAGTTTTTTTATTAGATACTTATATAAACTATTAAATTCTATAATAAATAAACAAAAACAATAATTTACGACTTATAAAATATTTTAAATTAAATATATCTATATCTAATTTAAAAACTATTTAGATATCTGACTACGCGAAGTTTGATGAAATTCAAAAAAGTAATTGACTGTAGTATCTATAAACTGGCAATATCAGATACATAATGTGTATGTTGGACGCATTGATATTAGCTACATCCTTCCGCTGTTTTATCTCAGTCCCTCGTTTGATCAAAGCATGCATCCTGCTCTCTCCCGAGCCAGCACCCGCGCGTCCTTCAGTACGCTGTGCTCTCGTGTCTCGTTCAATCAATGCTTTTTTTCTGTGGTGTGGGGTAGTTGTGTGGCGTGGAAGAAATTCTAGTCAAGTAAAAATAGAAAATAGTAACGAAAGTACTCCTGATTAAGGTAGTACTGAGCAGAAATGGCTAATGAGAATAAAGAAATAGGTGACATCGTAAAGAAATGCAAAATCTTGCTTTTAGACATCGAAGGAACAACAACATCGATCAGCTTTGTTAAGGTAGGTCTAAATAATTGACCGGCCGGTGTTTTGTATTAACACGTGATAAACGTATATTATTTCTTTTAATTAATTGCAAAAGTTATTTGTTAAATATTACGCGCCGTTCCTGAGATATTTTCGTCTAAAATTTCTAGTTTTTGTCAATGGCTGAGAAATGCAAAATGGTCGCGTTTTCGGATTCGCAACATGGAGGACAAATTCAAAATGGTACCTTATTCATCATCAATCCTTTTGTTGAAACGGTCTAAGTGTCCTTGTGCTCAATTAACATGATCAATATCATTTTTGTTTAAAAAAGTTTATCTTATTTTTCTTTTTCAAAATTAACAATCTTAGAGGATTTATGTATAATCGTAGTGAAATAGAAAATCATGAAATACAATGTTAATATATTTTAGTAAAATAAGTTTTATTAAATAAACGAGTATGATAAAAAATTCCCGTCAACGCCTACCGGCATAAACAGCTGTTCGGCGCAGCTGGCTGGTAAAAAAATGTGGAACAGTTAACTGTCCTCTTCAAACGAACGTCAGGTTAAGAGAGCTGTCTCTTTTACACTCGTCATATTTGTAGTAAATCAAGACAGAGACAAAAAGTTAATTGATGTTTTGTTACATACACGAAATGTGTGATTTTTTACTTTAATTATGATGTTTACTATTAAAATTTCATTGACTATATCTAACAAAAACTTGTGATATCTGCACAGATAACGACAATTTAATTATTATTACGTGCCGTTTACCCTTGCCTCGTCGGCAACAGAAGTTTCATAGCAATATAGTCTTTATTTTGTTAAAGGTAAAAACTATATTTTAACGTATTTAAAACAAAGTGGACATGCTTTGGGACCGCTCCGCCGAAAGCGAAATTCCGGCGCGTGGTTAGACAGGGTCCAGTTTTTTACAATACCTTGCGAATGGTGAAATACTTTTTGCATATGAGTTGCCGTGATATTTAACGACTTGAATATTTTAAAAGTCTACTTAAACTATAGTACTTCAGTTTTAAAACCTATTGTTCTTATGTTAAACAGTGAATTTCGATGTTTCTTTTGTAATTTAATTTTTTTCCTGTCACCAAGAACAATACTTGTTCGTTATTTAATACTTTGATAATAATAATGTGGTATTAACTTTTAAGTAAAAAAAAAACTTTTATCCCACACCAGCGTCGAAAGTTCGACATTTTTTCCCTATTCTGCGGGAGCAAAATGGCACTTTTTTGCCTCGATCAATTGCAGGGCAAAAACAAGACGGCCAGGTAAAAATGACGTAAGCGGGAGAAAAGTGTGTCATTATTGCCCTGTATGCGATGTCATAATATTTACAACTACCTTCATGTTTAACATTTTTGTGATCTATTTTTATTTGCTTAAAATTTAATTTAAATTGTGTCTTAAAGTTCATTGAGAAAAAGGTGTAAACAAAAGTTTATTTTGTTTAGTGAATATTTCTTAGAGGACTTAGTGTTTTGCTTCAATTAAAGTTTATTTTTATTCGTACATATTCTAATATAAGGACTTTTTTGCAAAAATCACATTTGTGATGAGTGATATCGGAGTCTTGGATTTCAATCTCAAATAAAGGAAACGTGAGTTATACTAACTATCGTATGGTAACTGCTTTGGATGTGACCACAATCACTGGTAAGCCAGTACATTTTTAAAATATTTTCACAAAAAACCGCACTAATATTTTATATTTTTCTTTCTCTGACTGTGAATCATTTGAATTATATATTATCTTTTTTAAATAGGTAGTGGTAATATATGCAATTTAATTTCACACATCATTGTAATAAATCTCATTACAATAATATT
>DVXP01000245.1:0-23853 GCA_018235645.1 Junonia grisea | reverse complement strand
CGGTGCGTTACATGTGGGGGAGGGGGGGTCTAAAATCTTCAAAAATTGCGTTACGTAATACTTGAACGACCCCTAAGGAATGGGACGTCTATAGGTTACATGTATATGAAGTGTCATGAAATAGTTTTACGGTTACCTAAACTCAAAACTCTACCGAGAATTCATGACACATTTATTTCATTTCCTTCGTTATAACATGACTGTTTGATTGTTTTACTGCCTAATAAATGTACCTACCTAAATTTCGTCATTACAAAACCAGTCTTTGTTTCAAAAGTATTCTGTGTAAAAAATGTGAATCACAATAATTATTTTGCACACTTTATCTGAGAGAATGTAGTCTTTTTTCAGAAATTCATGGCTTAACGTGTTAATGAGTCATAAAGATTCTTTCACAATGTACGTTATGATTTCGCAAAGCAAACACGTACAATTAATATTCAAATAGATAAAACTGTTATCTTTAGTAGAAAAACAGGCTAATCCTGTCGTCGAGCGAGACGGAGAACAAATTTGCTGTATCAACAATCAACTGGCACCTTACATTGGTATATGCCTAAAGGTCGAGCCACATTAGGAGGATAGGATATCGATTCTGGAACGATACTGCATATGTCAAGTTACCTTTTTTTTCAACATTTGTTGAAAAATCTATTGTCGAGTTATCGGGTAGAGTCCGTACTCTCCATAATTTTCTTTTTTGTATTATATTGTTTGCGTAAATTTATATTATAATACAAATGAGATTTTTTTATCTTAATATTTATTGATTGTAATGATATCTAGAAAATGTCAGCAGGTTTAAACATTTAGCTTAAATTATTACTTAGTAGCATTGTAAACTTACCTACTATAGGCTTTATATTAAACAAACTTTGTTACAATTTAGTAAAATAATATACCTGTACGTTATTAGATGTTATTATTGAATTCTCTTAATAAAATCAACAATGCAGTAATAGTATGTGAGGTACATACTCTTACAATAATACAACATGTAATCAAATTCAGATCACATAATCTATAAATTAATTATTTCACGATTATAAACCATCGAATTTTAATCGAAATCTCGATCATAACAAACGCAAAGTGTGCCTCCATCTTGGCATACAATCCACTGCTTAGCACACTGCTAGATACACAGGCTTATGAGGAAAAGCAAAAGATACATAGGTTCCGCACTACATCGTATAAATGAATTCATTGAAATCATACTTATAAATAATAATTAACAACTATCGAGTTTGAATCGATGTCTCAATCGTATCAGACGTAAAGTGTGCCTCCACCTTGGCATACAGTCCACCGCTTACACTGCAAATATTTCAACAAAGATACAGGGGCGCTCAACTCTAACTTTAACTACCCTGTGTACACAGGCTTATGAGGGAAAGCGAATAACGTTCTAATACGTATTTTAATTGCAACGATGTGACTGGATCATTCAAGATTTACTTTTGATTGCGTTTTCGGTGAGATTACCGAATAATAGAGTGTTTAATGTATTGACCTAACATTCCAATATTAAAGCAGAAGATATCAAATCTTGTTTTGTTTTAAATTTTATAATATCAACTGAAATGCTGTTTTTACGTCATGTCCATTAAAGACATCTTACTAATAAATCAAACAGCTATAAAATCAAATTCAATTTATGTGTAATTTAAGTATTTTATTAACCTTTATTTATTTCAAACATAACATCCATTTCAAGATTTGAAATTACATACAACGGTTAAAACATATATTTGGAGAAGAAAATAAGTTTATACTATGTACTATACCTATTATACAGAAGAATAAATGGTTAAATCAGTTACAAAATCTTAGTTATATTCACTGAAAATGTGTTCGCCCATATTTATGTATAGCGACCGATCCAATGATATAACATAGGACAATCCCATCTATCGCTCAATGCCCTCAGGATACTATTGGTGCTGGATCGTGTTATGTTTAGGATAGAGGCAACGCGTTTTCTTATTAGAGCATGGAAGCCGTCAACCCTTGCTTCCGAGAACATCGCCGAAGCGCTACAGAATCGTGGCAACCCCAATATCAACCTGAAAGCATAATAATGTTCTCTATAGGCCTTTGGTACCTGAAATAAATAAATTAATTAATAAAAATTATTACATTGGACACGCAGCGCACTGTATGCCCTCTGCGTATAGCTTGCCTAAAGATTGCAAGTATAAAATTGTTGACAGTATGTAATCAATTAAATATTGTTATTTCATAGATACTAAATGGTTTTAGAGTATATGGTTCTTTATAATATGGACTTCACGAACGTGAATCTAAGCTGTCAGTCATACTTCATGACTGTCCTACTGGCTGAGTGGATTACCCCTTATTTTATGTTGGTAGATACTATTATTGAAATCGCTTACAAGAATTTTCAGGATACTAGCTTTAAGATTGTCAAAAAGTTGGGCTTATCTTTAATTTCGTGTTTTTCACCATAGCCTATGCCAAAATTAACATTTTATTGAAAGATGATATTATAATAGTAAAGTTACATATTAATTAATCTACATACATCGAATGCAATCCAAAAATAGTTTAAAAAACATTAAAAAACGATTCAATAATCGTTACGAGAATTAAGAGTGTAAAAAGTCCATAGTCCCGTACGAATATGGACATAAGGCTGTATCCACACGGCTTGCAAGATCACCCTCTGATCGGCGAGGTTTTCAAATATTAGTGCAAATGCTACCAAAATAGTAATTAAAAAAAAACAGAAAACACAATTCCATAATTGTTACGCTTTATTTTATGGACACGGTTCATTGTTCGGAAAATTGATTTTCCCACACCTATTATATTTTAAACGACTTATGCAATGATGCCCCACACTATAGGTAATTAAGAAAAAAAATTTGGTCTCACTTTACATGTAGGGTGGGAGGAATACACCGCAAAAAAAATGTTTTGAAAGATTTTATTGGATGACTTTCTCCGTGTAATTCATATGTATACTCATGTCGATTTACAGCTTTCTAGTATTAAGACAGGCAGACAGGCGAACATAGCGAAACTATAAGTGTTCCATTTTGACTACGGAACTCTAAAAACAATTCAATAAAATCGTTACAAACGAAAATTAAGAGTGTAAAAGTCCAGTGTCCCGTACGAATATGGACATAAGGCTGTATCCACACGGCTCGCAAGATCGCCCTCTAATCGGCGAGGTTTTCAAATATTAGTAAAAATGCTACCAAAATAGTTAATTAAAAAAAAAACAGAAAACACAATTCAACAATCGTCACGCTTTATATTATGGACACGGTTCATTGTTCGGAAAATTGATTTTCCCACACCTATTATATTTTTAAACGACCTATCCAACGATACCTCACACTATGGGAACACTGAGAAAAAAAAATTTAATCTAACTTTATCTGTAGAGGATACACTCCAAAAAAAATTGTTTTGAAAGATTTTATTGTATTACTTTCTCCGCGTGGTTCATATATATACTCATGTCGATTTACAACTTTCTAATATTAAGGACCTAGAAGCAAACCCGCGAAAAGACAGACAGACGGACATGGCGAAACTCTTATAGTTTTCCGAAACTTAGAAACTTAGAAACTCTTATAGGTTCCGTTTTTACTACGGAACCCTAAAAACGAGTTTACCTATTTATAACTTCTTTGAAATTTATTTAAAAAAAATACGTTTCGAAAGAATATTACCTAATATTACATACGATTTGTACATCGCCATTATTTTAAACATCTAAATGTATAAGAGTTTATCACTTGTCGAAACCAGTAAGAAAATATCGTCGCCGATACACCACCGCCGGCGTTAGTTGGAGATCAGAACTTCTAACCTAACGATTATTATATTAATTCAAAACCAATATACATACTGTATAATATATCAATAGAAATTATCTATTACAAAACCTTGTTAAATAAATCAAGATAAAGCAATCGTATTTTTTTTTTCAAACATCCTAATTTCGCTAAACAAATTCATATTGGAGAGATCGAATATTATATTAAGGAATACTTTTGGAATTTATCTAGCTACCGAAATTTTTTACCCACAAATACCCATACGTGATGTACTCAATGGAGGTAAATCGTACTAGTGCAATATAAAAAAGAACATGAAATAATTAACGAAATTAACGTTATAAAGCGGAATTTAATGCCATTAATTTAAAAATGTAAATTAGCCTATTATTATCAAAAACTATACAAATTATAGTTGCAACATTATCAAAGGAATCTCACAATCAGCCGTATTAGTTTCATCACATTCCAAGTACCCATTACGAATGTTTACGAATATTTAATAAGGCATTATGGTCAATTAAAATGCCGTAGACAAATCAACGTCACTAACGTAATAATAGACCACCTGCAGCAGAGTTACAAAAGTAATAATTCAAAGCTCAAAAAACAAGCGCTCATAAAAACAATTAGGTTTGACCGCTTTACCATAAAAGAGAGTAATACGACCAATCTCAGAGCAATTAAGGATTCTAATGGCAGGAAAGGATAGCAACGTACGTGAGCGGCCATTACCGAGGGTGGTATCACCATAATATTTATTCTATGAACTTAGAAGAAAGATTTATTAAGCAAACAGAGGTAATATTAATATATACAGAGGTTATAAACCTGGTAGGCTGGTAGAAATGTTTCTATTTCTGTGGTTCTCTTAGTTTTATTATAAGTTTTTCATTCCATTTAGGTTTAGATTTAGATTTTACTTTGATGAGGTAACAAATTTAGAAAAATATTAGATTTAGATAAGTACCTATCTATTTGGCGATTCAAGGGTCCACGTCTTCACCCTATCTAACTATTAACTCTCATATATTTATTTGCAAGATAATTATCTTGCAAATAAAACGTCCTATTACGTAGCATATATATTTTGTAAATTGTTTATCAATTATAATTAATAAGATATCTACATTTAAACATTAGGTAAATCCAGTTTTAATGATCGTGAAGATAAAGATTTTATAGGTTTTTGCGATTTCCTGCTGTCAAGTGTCAATTAATAATTAATTAATTATCTTATAGCGATTTTATAATTAATTAACAAATTAGTAACACAACACGTATTGGCAGGAAGTCGCGAGAACCGTCAATGCTTTAAAATTAAAAATAATTATACTAAAAATACGCTACTTTTTATACCAGCAATAAAGCTATAAACATGTCAAACTTCATGAGGAATGTTAAATTTTCAAATTAGTGTTATAAAAACATAAAATTTTTAGTGGTTCAGTAATAATACGGACGTATAAATGTTGGTATTATGTCACATTTACGATGCCGCCGACGATACATCGAAACAACTTTATTTCAGTGGCTTTGTCTTGGAATTTAATTAATAAAAGACGAGGCTAATTATGAAAAGGTTGTGAAAGTTTAGAAGTACCTGCTGTTTTTACAATTCGTCAAGTGCTCGACGGTAAAAATTACTTATTTATTTCAACAATGTTTTCCAGTAACATTCAATTATAAAGCATTAACAACTGAAATTACATTTGAAGCTATCGCTATTATAAATCTCTATAATGAGTACCTATATCAAATTTAATTATAGAACTTAGTAATATTCTAATTTTAAGATTATCTCCCATTGAACTTCAAGCATATGCTGGATCCACAGATTCATCCTATTGTATGGTTTTTATTAAAAGTCGCACGTAAAACATAATGATCCATGACATCACAGAATTATAGCAGTCGATGTGGGTGGTCGTTGTCATTTCGTAGTTGTATCATAATCAATTTTCACGCCTAGGCCCTACCCCCGACCGTCGCAATATTGCAGATAGATCTGTCTTTCGATACGCATCCTGTTTGCTCTCTGTTTTTTTTGGTACATCTCTAGTTTTACTAAGACTTGTTTTAATTATAATATGTTATTCAATACCGTTACAAGCCACTACGCAAATTATACATTTTAAAAACAAACTAACAATATTTAATAATATTCAATTTTGATATTTTACGTCGTCTACGATTTAAATATGTGTTTTTACAACCTCAAAACCAAACGTTTTTCAATAACAAATCTCAAAAATCATAATAAAGTATTATAATATATAGAATAGAATACGATAAATATTATCATAATGGAATGCGAATAAGACCACCCACATCGCCGTCTCTTGCGGCTTAGTTATGGCAAAGTTTTGCAAACAATGCCGTTCTGGTGTGGGATGACTCAATTAGTAGGATTCAGGGGATAATAGGATACACAATAGGCCGTAAATAGTTCCAGACGCCACTAGGAGTCTTAGAGATGTCCATGCTGAAAGGTTTATTTAAAATTTACAATACGTTCTACTTGATGGGATCCTTGTTAGATTTATGAAAGCAACGTGAAACAGATGAGGAAGAAATGCTAAATATTGTATTTGTTTATATTGTGTTTACAAATGTAAAACCAGTTCTTTTTTTATACTGATAAAAGAACGACCTACAATGTGACATAAGTTAAAGTTACAATACAAATATAGCATTTTTGTTTTACTTAGATCGAACGATCGATCGAAGTACCAAATTCCGAATCATGACATTTAAAACTAAAAGTAAACAGAGTAATCAATCATTAACGCTTAAACATTCGAGGCCTAAAAAACTGAAAGTTCTTTAATATTGCGACAGGATGTCTTCGGTTCCCAGATAATTTTTTGAGTTTTTCTGATTTCGTCAAGGTGGCATTCGGCTGAACAAACTTAGCCTCGAGCGCAACATCAATAATTCACTCTTCAATCTATGGAGACTGTGGCACCGTTTCCATTTTCATCTTCTAAAAAATTATATCATTTATTTAAGATATTTTATTTACTTATTTGAAATAAATTAAGAAAAAGCTCGTAAACCAAATAAATATAAGAGATAAAGAAATTCTTCGATTTTTTTAAACTTAAGAAACTTCATTGATCTGTTTGATTACAAAAAAATAACATATTAATCTTCATACTAAAAATAATTAAAAAGTACAAATAATCATTAGCTTGTACTAAGTAGGCACTATGTTACTTTAGGTCACAATAACTAAACTCGAAATACGTAAAATAGCAACTTCAATTTAACGGAAGTCGTCTTTTCTCAAAGAAATAGACTATTCAAAATATTTGCTTTACGATGACGAAGACGAGGGAACCAAGTTACTATTTATATTAGTAGTATGGAAACAGGCAATAGATGACAGATATCTGTTACGGGCTGACCGTGCTTCCTGATTCAATGCCGTGCAGCCCGTGGATAATCTTCGTGCGATTATTTACATTATTCCGACCCGCCCTTGCCTCGACAAACAACTCCCAGGACTAATTCGAATTTAAGAGATAATTTTTGTGTACCTTTCCAGTCGTAAATTTAGTCCTTTTATTTTTAATCTTCTATAAATCTATTCTTTGATAGATCTGTTTTAACACAGTTACCTATGTGACATTCAAAATCTATGAAATACAGTTAAATAGATAAGTAGGTAGGTCATCCGCTATAATATCGTGACGGAGACAACCAACTTGATCCTACTAAAAATTACTTAACGTTTATGTAATAGTTTTTCTCCTTCCAAAGTATTATTTGTATCTATCCCATTGAGTCGAGGGACGATATGCTTGAATTTTTTATAACAATAATAAATATTACTTAAACGTTGCAACCGATGATCTTAAGTTCACTTCAATACCAGATAAATCCTTTTGTAAAAAAGAATACCAAAAAATTACGCTCAAGTCGAGCAGAGATTAAGATGACTTAATACACAAAAAACACGAGTTAAGTACAATCCTCTACGACTAAAAAGACTGCTTGTTATCTCGTAATTTCGCATTTTTTTTCTTTAATGCGCTTGAGACGGCTCGCTGTCATCGGTTTCGAGAAGTGTAAAAAATGTCAAGAAGTGTGGGACAGAGGTGTGTTTGCACAGTCAGTTATCGGGCGCTTGTTACTTCGAGTGGCGACGAATAAACAACCACCTTAATTCCACAACAGAATCGTTAGAATGCCTGATGTTTTGCATTGTCTGTAGGGTGCACACAATTCGCTTACAACGGAGGACTCTACATCATAACAAGTTTGTCAACATTTCAATCTATTTTACGACATTAAAGAGATAGGTATCTTGATTTTATGGTTCTGTATAATATATCAATTAAATTCGCCAAATTATTACATTATATCCATTTCTACACTAATACAATACTACAGTTATACAAGTAATATTCCATAATTATTTTTATTTCTGATCTAAATATTATCACAAATTATATACCTACTGAGTTTTTTAGTTACCCATCAACCACAGGTACGATCGAGTTGGTTGGATAAAGTTTGGTGCACATAGTCGTTTTATTGTCTGAGTACGCACTACGCAGTGCAGTGTTGTGTACTCAGGACGCACAGTAGCTGTTTACGCTACCTGTGCTACGCGCTACCTGCGCAACTCAGTCGACCCTCTAAACAACGTAAACAATCCTTATCATACCATAAAAATACTAAGCCCTCAGGTAACAGACGGATTCGGAATATAAACATACCAGTCGTTAAAATAAAACGAGATAAAATATTTGATTCAGTCAGACTCATTTTAATTAAACTTTACAATTTTACGTTTACATGACCGCAAGTTTATGTCGAAGAAAGAACCAAATCATAAATCTTACGTCTGAGACATGTTTAAAGTGAAAAAAGTAACACATGTCCAAGTCGTGTTATAGAGGGACTAATTCCCTTCAGGGATTATTTTTTTTATATTTTTAAGGAACAAAGGCGAAATGCCACCCACGACGATTGCAAGACGACGACATTATATGAAAGGGAAGATAATATCATCAAGCATTAGTTTGAATGGGCCATTGAATGTACTTGTTTGGACGTACGTACGACGAGTTTAATGCAACGCTTTGTACATAATTGGTACGAATAGCTTAATAGACTTACGTTAATACGATGTCTGTAATTTTAAAAAAGTTTTGTTTTTTATTATAGTAACAGAAATAAAGAGATGACACAAGATGTACCTATATGAAAATATTTGAATGATATAACAAAACAAATACGATGAATCCTATAACACAATAAGTAGATACACTACAAAAACAATGAACCTAAGATAGTATGTATTTGAGGTGTAGTACAGAACATGTGTATATTAAAAAAGAGTACAAAATTAAACTCATAAAGGAGTCTAATTTAATTAATTATGAATATAAAATATTTAAGCGTATTGAATAAAATTTTAATAGGTAATTTGTTAAAAAATAAGTAATGACTGAGTTAATGATAGAGGTAAGTCGATTACGACACGTAATAAAAATTAATCGAAAACGTATTACCGAAAATATGATATATTTCATACTATGCGGTTTGGCCGCTTGACATAATGACCGCGGCCAGCGATTCCTTCAACCAGTCATCTTGAAATATGAGGGTCGGGTGGAAAGCGAATAATAAAAAACGAACCACTTTATTCAAACCAAATCAACAACTAAAACATTACTTGTCTTTATCATAAAATATTTTATTACTTAAAAATTAATCATAAACGCGCTTAATCTCAAAAACACAAGGTCTCTATACAATACCAAACCCTGCGAGTAATTTATGGGTGACTTTTATAACTCATTGTACTAAATGACGCGATAATCAGATTCCATCATGATCGGTATATCGGTTCGTAAAACGAATACGAGCTCGGATTGCGTTCCTTCGCCAACGTTATATCATCCGTGTAGATATACCTAAATAATAAACATAGGCGCCTTATATGTATTTAGGAGTGGTAGTCGTCTTGGGTGGTCTGCTGGCTGGCAGACAGAATAAGGCCGAGATTTGTATGATATTGCGTTCGCTCCAGTAATAATGAAATAGATAGCGAGTATTTATCTCGCGTCATATCGGATCTAGTGCAGCGGTGCGTCTAGATGCGTCACCTCGGAGCATTTTCAACGTCATGAACCTCGTGTGCCGTTGTTACGAACCCGTGATGTGACATAACATCATACCATTGCAGTAATTGAATTTATGACTCGCTTGCTTCGAATAATGATTGAAGTACTCATATTGTTATTTATATATAATACGTTTAATTGTAATTTACAAAAGGTATAAACAACGTGATTAGATACAAAACGACATTGACCTCTAATAATCTTCCCGATATAAGGATGACGGTTCACAGATGGGAGTATGGAATACCTAACTACTGTATATAATCAGTAAATACTATATAAAAATATAATGGATATACTATTTTAATATAATTACCTACTTTTTATAATAATTGACCATATTCCATCTACAAAATAAAAATTATTTTAACGAAAAACAATTAAAATTCAATTTAGACACATAGATGTAGGTAATGCCATAGTATTGACCAAACAGAAACCTTCAAAAGCTCGTACAAGAGTACTGCGACCATAAAATACGCGCACAATATCCATGATTACTCGCGCCCGACAGTTTCGCCCACTCAAAGTGTTTACACCCACCAAAATGTCCCATTAAGTAACCCGATACCGCTTCCGATACATAATAAAACACATACCATTTACAAGAACAATAAAGTCTAATATTTTATGTAAAAATGTATATGAATTAAAACTGTTAACGTTAAATCAAAAATCAATACAGCGGGATTTGAAACCGCACCTTGTGCTATACCGTGGCAGTTCTCTAGCCAGCCAAGCTATGGGTAGTGTCAAAAAAACTTCGATTTTATATTAAAACATTATTATTATTTCCCTACATGTGGATTAACATGAAATAATAAATAAACAAAGTAAAATATTATAAGTAAATCCCTAACTATTGCGAAAACGGTATTTCGTTTCTAACAAAGCTTCCCATATAGGGAAGCAATCATTAGTTTACTTCAGTATCCAATCTATTTCCTCATTCGTGTAACTGACAGGTAAGTTACCTATAATTATAGGCCTAGCGTAGTTTTACGAGCTAATAGACTAAGGCTTTATAGCACAAAGCCTACGCCGATGACCTTCCAAGAAATGCCATGCCCCGACAATGTTGGCAGTGACCACCCTCGAAGCCGATTGTTAAGGTGACGAGCTTTGTTAAAGACACTTGACGCCTTTATTTCGTCTTAACAATGCAAATTAAGACGTTTTGTGTCATGAATAATTTCGAAGAAGACGACGACTGTTTGTGAGTTTATATACGCATGAAATCTGATTTTATTGTTAGAGTTATAGATTTCAACGAATATTACTATTGTTGTTTTGCAAAATATTGTAACTTTTTAAAATAAATTAATCTTACTTATGTAGGTACCATCTAAAGATAGCATTGGCTACAATATATCAAATAAAGTCACAATGATGCTCTTTAAAAAATCAAATCATTGACCCTCGCCGGTAATGAGCATCATATATCTTCTATTCAGTTGTCGTATTGCCAGGTAACTTTCCAGCGAAGACTTCAAGATTGCATACTTGCAATTTGGCGAACAATGTTGCAAATTAAATAAGCGAGCCGAATTGGTAAGACAATCGTTACGGACGCGCGTGATTGCGTGAACGGCATGTTTAAATTAAAAACAGTCATCGTATCTACCTTTAAAATAGTTAATAAGGATAATCCGAGTGCATCAATCACTTACATTGTAACCACCTTTTATTACGCACAATGAAACCGCAAAACAATACATGAATACTTATCAATTGGTATTTCTTAAAAAGATATTGTATTTTGTACTGTTATGTCTATGTCGAAATATCTTTTTATTTCGAATTACTTTTTTTAAACAAAACTAAGTAACTATACCTATTTTATTTTATAAGATAAAACCATCAAGAAATTAAAAGTAAACTAAAAACGAAATAAATGGTTTAACAAAGAACCTCTGAATCCTTGTTTTGTGGACTGGATATTGAGGTAGTATTTTCAAAAGTGGTAACCCTTTAATTCTCAGAATAAAACCGTCTTATAGTCGTATTTGACAGCATCTTTTGTATTATCAGAAAGCTCCATTTCAGTAGAATTTATCCAGCAGTTTTTGTTTGAAGCGTGTACTGACATAGAGTCGATATACGGCATAATTATACCTATATTCCTACATACCTACATACTTTTATATTGCAATAAGGTAAGGTAGGTAGATAAAATAAAATAATTAAGGTCAATCATTTATTTGAGATGAAAAGGGCTCAAAATGTATAAATATTTTAAATATAATAAAACTAAAATAAAACAAAGAATGAAAGAAAAACTTTTCATAAACTGCAACAAAATTGCAACACAATCAAGTTCCCTATTATTAAGGCAGACCAGTCATTCCTTTCTGAAGGCAGCATTCAATCACTGCAGAGGTTACCTTACTTGAGCTAAACTTTTATAATATTTATTGTGATGGAGCCATTTGATTCACATTACGGCTGACAGGCAATCGTTTAATCCTTTCATTGGTCTTGAATTGAATCGGCTACGAGCGCGGTGGCCTGCCATGACTCACGCTGTAAACTGTCAGATTCTACCACCGTCAAATAAAATAATATATGCATATTAATCAAGAAAATAAAATGAAATGTTATAATAGATGTTCCAAATAACAATGAAAAAATCTAATAAAATTTACAAATGATCAAGATAAGAGCGTTTAACTTCTAAACTGTGTTGGCAATTTGGTACCTATTACATACCTGACTCAGAAGGCCCAGTGCATAATAAGGACCATTATTCACTATGCCAAATCAAAACGTATTTCTATGTTGAAACACGTTATTGTCTTAAAACCGTATTCTCTATGACATTGTGAAATTGAAATGTCATGTTACGTGGCGCGTTCCATGCTATCAAATAATAATTAATTGAGAAATTAATAAAAAATAAATAAAAAATAAGGTTACCTTTTTTGAAAGATAGTTATTAGAAATGGATGAGGACGTAACGTGCCATGGTAAGATTGTTTGACAAGCACGAAATGACGTCATCCGTTTTAGGCATGTTACGTATCGTGACATAGAGAATACGGGCCTTGGTCTATTACCTGTAATTTAACGGTCAACTTAATGCATCGGATACAAATATATACAAACCTTTTGCTAAATAAATAGTGTGTCTGTCAAACTCTAGAATTCTAGATATTTATCAACATTGATGCTTCACTATAAAAAAAATGTAACAGCTTATACGTATTGCCTATGTGGCGGTCTAGTATATTCGAATAGTCAAAATCATGTAATAATTTTTTAATACATCACTGAGATACATTAGAAAACCTTATAACAAATAGACTCGACACGTATAAATTCTGAACTTGAAAGAGACGTAATTTCCCAAGAGCTTGCGATAAACCTAGAGACTGTCCGCGGCTATGTATGTATGTTTTGTATATTTTATATTTAATTTATATTATACCTCTTGAAGAGTGAAATTTCGAAGAATCTATTCTTAGCGGATCTCTGGACTACTAAGTTTTAGTCTCTAAATATCCGGGTTCGTAACTGACGGTCCCTTTTTATTGTCTTTTCGGTCTGTCTTTTTAACATTATCAGGTACCTTTATTTTCAATAGAAAATAAATTATTCACAGGAAACCATATAAATCAAGGGAAATAAAAAAAAATCTTACAAACTAACATTTCTCAGTGCGTTTCTCTATTTTATTTTTCATCCTTCGAGCATCTGACGGGGAGATTAATACGCTTTCACTCGGTACGTTTCTAGATCTCATTATGTCGAGAAACTATTCTTTATGTGTAGCTTTTGTTATAAAATACCTATAATTTATACATTTGCTCAGTTAGAATTTATATTGTAATGTAATACAGTTTATTGGGAATTCGTTACAATAGAAGAAAGAACAAAGTATGAATGTTAAGTTTGTACAATGAGTACAAAAAATTACTCGAATTGATAACAAAATTTTATATCCTTTATCGTTTTAGAATTTAGATTAAACAGTCCTCCAAATGTACAACGGTGAAAGGATAATAATCTTCCTGTAATTAAATTTAATTTATATTACAGCAAATCATTAACTGATTAATTTAATCCTTATTACACGGCACGACAAAACTAATTTAGACACAAAAAAACCAACATTTCTCGAAACTCCTCAAGAAAGGCCTTGTAAATAATAACAGGAATTCCTAATAATATCATCTGTACCGAAATAAAGTCCAAACAACCCAAGAAAGTAACAAACCGACTTTCGCTGATGGAGAGGGAATTTTTAATTTTACTTTTCATTAAAACCTCAGCCCTTCAGCTAACAATGGCTCCCTGATCTCAGCTACTCGAAATTTTCGAGTACTTTTCGCGTTAGTCGAAATAAAAGATCTCGAACAACAAAGAAAACGCCTTACACCTGTTCTTTCTCATTACGAAGTTATTTTCCTTGGAAAGGGGCAAAGTTGTTTTATTGGAACCTTTAAAAAATGTCGTTGGGAATATTTTATTAGTTAAGGCCTGAAGTACTGGCTGATTTGTACGTTCGGATATAATTTAGCTTTCTGGACGAAGCTAATGTCATCTAAAATTGACATTTAACGAAACTAGTCCGATTAAGGTGTTCGTTGTGAACTGATGTAAATAAATAAATAAATAAATAAACGATACGCACTCAACGCCCCCCCAGTAAGATCATTGGATCTTGTGTCGGGGCACAACAGACACCCATATGGCCAATACAGATTTCTGTCATGAGCGAGCGTCGAACCCGCGACTGTTAGCGCTTAAGTCAGTTGCAGTGACCACTGCGCCAACACTGTCAAACCATCAAACTGTCAAACTGTCAAATTGACAACAAATCCTGATATTGTAACCAACCAAAATCAGGATTTGTTGTCCCGTGAACAAGTCCTGATTTTGTTTGTAAAATCGAACGACATAAATATAAAGTTGTCGTACATAAGCAAGGCCAATTTCATTAATTCCATGTTAATCATTTGACAATTCCACGCGCTTATAGAATGAAATGGAAAATTTTCACGTATTTTTCAATGAGCCATACCTATCTTGCCATTGCCTAATTTTGATGTTTTCCTGGTGACTCTTGATGTTTTACTTTTTATACAAGTACAATAATGGTAAGTGTTCACTTTTTTCGCAAAACGGATTACCCAGCGAAAGAAAATACGAAAAGTTTCGTTTATCGTATTTTGTTTGTTTTCACCAGTCTTTGCTTTTACGACTTATTTGTTTTCTTATTCAAGGTTAACAATGATAGGTTACTACTTACTATGACTGAAAGCACCTTTACAATTTTTATATTTATATTTTTTGTATTGTTTAATATTTTTTTATAATTATTTTCTTCATGTATGCTATACGGAATATCTAAACATTGACGGACATAACTAATGTAATCAAAACTATTAAGTTTAACTTGGTATAATGATTTGCATGAAAAACCAACCTAATAGAACAAGCTTAAATCGCTAATAGTATTATAGCAAACATGATGAAAGTTTCATCTGTCGGTTTATCGGTAAAAATATTTGTACCTAGGTATTTGATCGCTTCACGACAACAAAGTTCAAATCAAAGTTTTAGTATAAAATATAATAAAAAGTAGCGATAACAAAACTATAGGATAGTTTCAAAACTAGCTTTGCAACTTTGTCTCCCTCGTGGAACTTGTTATACCATGCTGTTAGAACAGACAACAGAACAATTCCATTTCCATTTTCATTTACTTTACATTTATTGATTATTTTGTAACTAATTAAAAAGACTACAATTGACTTCAGAGGACGTGCTGCCGTGCGGACGAAAGCGATCCCGCAGCCTTTCTATTTCCCTGTTAATGGCGGCCATCGCAGGGGTTTGTAATGAGTACAATCTTACATAACACGACTCCTGGGGGGGCGACCCTCAGGAGTCGGGTTATATAAGATAAAGATGTACCCTGCGTCTCCAAAAAAAAAAATATAATTGACTAAAGACGTCACAATAAATGAAATTGTATACACGTAAATTCGTTTAATGTATGGTTTATTTTACCAGTATAGATCCATATGAGAATTTCTTATTAGTATCTATAATTGTATTATTAATAATACGAGAAATGATCTGGAATTGTCTTTGTGATACCACTTACCATCAAGAGAAAGTCATCCAAACTCTCAAACAAAATAAATCTCTCAACGAAGAACATAAACAGGGACACCCATATGTATCTAATCCATATATAGGTATATAAAAGAAAGCCGTGTTAGTTACTCTACATATAACTCAAGAACGGCTGAACCGATTTAGCTGAAAATTGGCAGGGAGGTAGTTTAGAGCCAGGAGAAGGACAAAAAAGTATCCTAACATTTTATCCCGTTCGAAAGCATTCCCGTGTGACTTGACATGAAACTTCAGTCACTATAAAACGTGGTATAACAAAAAAGAATCAGACTTGGAATAACAAAACGCAAATGACAGCTATGTAATGACGTATGGATATGGATCCAATTTAAAACATTTGCTTATTTATTGCCATTAAGGCGGAACAAAGTTCGCCGGGTCAGCTAGTTTAAGAATAATGGCGAAAATTGTATATGTAAGATTGGCAACGGAGGATGTGGACCTTTTTTTCTAAATTTTATATGTCACAGACGATGGATAAGCTAACCTAGGGCCTACGACGGCAAAAATTGTATATTTAAGATAGGAAACGGAGGGTGTCTTTTTTTTAGCTCAATTAATATATATGTCACATACAGGATGGCTAAGCCAGGGGCGTCGTATGAATCAGGGCCTAGGGCGGCACTTGTGTTAAATCCGCCACTGCTTAGGCCTAAGATGTCCTGTTCGCGGCTTTGCTCCGAGACCCTTAATACTACTAGGAAGCTGTAATTCAGTATTAGTATTCATATGAATCACGGCGAAAGTCGTATAATAAAATCTTAAAAAACATTTTTTTTTGGAGTGTCTCCCCTATATGTAAAGTGAAATAAAAAAAAATATTTCTCATTTATCCCATAGTGTGGGGTATCATTGGATAGGTCGAATAAAAATACTATAGGTGTGGGAAAACCAATTTTCCGTACGAGGAACTGTTTCCGAAATATTAGCTTTTAAATGTCTATTTTTCTTAGAGTCGAGTGCCCCCCCCCCCTTCCCTCTATCCACTAAACCAATTTTTATTTTAGTCAAGAAGAACCAGCAAGAAACTTTACAGTTTATTTACACTTTACTAACAGTTACTCTATTCAAATCCATTTTTTTTTACAAAGGTCTCGCCAGAAAAACAACGAGCATGTCCATGCGTTAACATCGTTCATAAAATCTTATACTGTGTAATATGCTTCATTAATTATCATTAATAATCAAGATCTTATTATAGATACGAATACCAAGCCCCATGAAAGATATGTTTACTTGTGGAGTCTAAAACTTAGTGTAACAAGTTTATTTTTATTTCTTGTATTTATTTTATTCGCACCGACTAGAATTTTCGAAATCGGTCAATAGTTTTTTTTTAATCGACATCCACATGTAATGAGCTGCGAGCATAAGCCAATGTAATACAAATAAATACATTAATATTATTGTAAAGTATCATCTTATATTTCTCTTAGCGCTAGTTTGCACAAGCTAAACTAACAAAAGGTTGGCATAACGAGCTTCGGATTTACACTCTTTCAGACACGAAGATTCCTGCCAGAAGTGAAATGTTGACAACTCTGTTTGCAGCGAACTTCCTTACAGCGAAAAAAAAGTTTACTAAAAATAAGAGCTTAGTTCATAGAAAACCCGATTTTGCAGTAGTTTTAATGACCCTACGAATAAGAAATCAATTGTTTGTTACCTTATTTCGCTGTTCAAGCGTTTGCGCTTTTTACTGTATTTTTAGAAACTGTAAAAAGTTGTTTTACTTCAATATTGAAGTCAATACTTTTTGTTTAAAAAATAAAAACAAATAATCCAATCTTTTTTTTTTTTAAGTAACTATTTTAAGTTTTTAACAAACGCTGAGTTGTGGGGTAAATAAATACACCGATGATAAAAATTATAATGTTATAAAATAAAAAAAAAATGTTCTCGGGACCCTAATATTATATATCTATAGTTTAGAAATCAATGTAATAAATAAATTTTGTATCCTAAAATTATACATTCTATAAATTGTATGACTAACTCCACGTCACTATTGACAATAAGGAACAGCTATTTGCTCCTTTAAATTTAATATTAATTAATACGAAACTTCATAAACGGGCAAAAGTCAAAACGGCCATCATAGCGTACCCCTACAAGAATTTAAATGATATCTTACAATATTATGACATCCCATAGTAGGGGAGTCTGGGATGCTAAATTTGCAGTTGCTTGAGCTTCGTCAGAATCTATTGGATTTTGAAGATTAGATGCTAAAAACAAAAAATGTTTATATGATGTTTTACATTTCACCAGTAAGGGGAGCTTTTACAGGTTTTCGAAAATGTAAAAAGAAGAAACTATCACACGGAAATACTCGAGCGCGTCAGATATTGACAGGGGATGTTTAGTGAACCCTCTTATAACTCAAATTGCATTCAAAATACTGACGATTTGAATGCAACCATAAGTCATGGCTAATGTTTGAAAATGCAAAAATAATCGTCACCTTGACCAGACCGTCATATTATGATTTAAAGGATTCATCTTAATGTCTTTGTCGTCCTGACTCATAATATGACAATTACATGGAGAAATTTCTTTAATTGAACACCTTAAAGCAAACCCACTAATATTAAGTATTCATATATGGTAGGGATACATTATAGGGTGCAAGGTTTCTGCCCATATCATTTTCTGACGCGCTCGAGTAACTGCAAAAATCCCCGCTTGGGCTTCCCTACTATCAACTTCAGAGTCAGCCAAAGCTGCTATAATTTTTGTTTTGTTATTAAGTAGTGTGCGAGTAGGTACTTATGCATTTTAAGACTATTTTAGAATTTTAATAAAACATAAGTTTGTTTGTTTGTTCCACTATCAGGTTATAACAACGGAACCAATTGCCAGAGTTTTAAATCGTAAAGTTCGAAACCAAGATTAAGCAATGAGAAGTTTTTAATTTGGGTAAAGATTTTATAGAAGTATGTACGTATGTGATATTACCTCATTAACCGACTTCAAAAAGGAGGAGGTTATTAATTCGGTCGGTATTTTTTTATGTATGTATACCGATTACTCAGAGACGGCTGGACCGATTTTGACAATTCTTTTTTTGTTTAGGGGTATACCCTATACCCCCCATGTGGTCCCATTGTAACGAAATCAAGATTTGATGATGGGATGCTGGAGAAATCAAGGGAAGTGGAACTGATGGTGAAGACCAGAAATAGTCACCAGAAAATTTTTAGTTTTACTTCGATTACCTGAACATAGGTATATGTTTTCTAATTAATCATCAATTGTAACTTAAAAGTGTAAAATAATAACTATTTCACAAAAATAAACCGACTTCAAAAGTAAACTGACTGCTAGTACGTAGAGCCTTACTAGGCGCCGATTTAATATATTTTGTCTGCTTGGCGCCGACTTCAAAACGTTTTAGAGTAAAAAGATTATTTTTAGCTTTTAAATTTGCTTTTGAAGTCAGTTATTATTTATTATTAAAAGTTAAAGTTATTATTTAATGAACAAGATTTGAGGGTCTTCTTATCTTACGAACTACTTGTAGAGTTAGGAACATCTCCATCGAAAACGGAAAACCATCTGTATCTACGGTAACAGCCATCACAACCATAAAACCACTAGTATGATTATAAGAGTTTGGCGGGAAGAAATAACATAATTACATCGAGGTATTACAGTCTATAATATAAGGTTGATCACAATCGTGGCTGATAATACATGTCACCCACGATTGTAATCAAAATATTTGTATGACTTTTACTTTAAAAACCGAGTTTTTCATTTTGAAAGAAAGATAAGTAGTTTTGCTTCTACTCAGTATCGTTAAATTATCACGCTCATGGTAACAAAGTTGCTGTGGCGCCGTGGAACTTTGTCAAGTATATGTTATAACATGGTACGAAGTCACGAGTAACCCCTAGTTAGTCTACTAGTGGTTGCTTATGACGTCGAATACATAAATATACTTATACTATGCCAACTTTTGTTTTACTTTACATTCATTCTTATACCTTTTTATTATGAATGATTTTCGCACGTCTTTTTATATGTTCCATTTTTTCATAATTTTTATTTTTTTTATTATTATAATGTTTTTGTTATTTGATAGACAGACATACAAGTCAATGATTTCATTAGACGAAAAGGTAATATTAAAACGTTTCCCCTAAATGGGTTTACATACACACATTGAATGAGGAAAAACCAGACCTAATAATTCAGGGCAATCAAAATGTTGACGATAAAAAAGAAATAAAAATGTATGTATTGTATTTACATAAGCTGGGTATTTCTCAGGCGGGATAACATTATAATGACGATTGTCATTGATCGGCATCGAAAGGTGAAACAGTAAATGTGTAATGAGAGGATCGGTGCGGTCCTGCGAGGCGCCGCGCGGCGCGGCGTGGTCGCCGGGGCGGGGAGGACGGGCGCGCGGAAGGAATGCGTCGTTTTCGCATCGGGAGAAACGAATGCGTTTAAGCGTCGCGGTACACAATGGCGGCGTGACGAGATCCGGTTCGCGGGTGGCGAGGGGCTCCCGGGGCGGGGGGCTCTAATCGATAGCCGGCGAGCGACGGCCGGGCGACTGCGGCGCATAGGTGACAGCTCGGGCCCAATCAAATTACCGCCGGTGGAGGAGAGCTGCAATGGCACGCACGCTGGAGAAACACACGCTGCCGCCGCCCGCCGAGACCGCGGCCCGGACAGCGATAACGAGCAACGGCGTTACCCGCGGCCGAGCGTACACCATCGCACACCGCGTATCAACACCACAACTCACGCAGCAACACAACATGCATATGTAACAGTTCTGCTCCATATAATATCATGTTAACCTTAAGTCTAAGGAAATGTATTAAAAAAATTAAGCTGACCATAATAAAAGTTTAAACCCGAAAACTAAAATGTTGTTGTTATTAAAATAATCTCTCCTATAGCGCGGTATATTTGTTCCAGATTGTAGGAAAACGCGTTATATCATGGATGATACCTATAAAGTAGGTATATTAATCACTAGTAATTTTTTTATTTTATTGATGACTAAGTACATAGCGTAGATACATTCTGCCAGAGTGTCTTTCTGAAACAACTGAGAAAGTGTCAAAAAGTACACTGAGTTAAATAATAATCTCTTAAATAATTATGATTTTCACAGTAAAAGAACATAACGTATGAAATTCTCGCGTTATACGAGAGGAAGCACGTGTTATACGAAGGCTTGAAAACGGGTTATGAAAATAACACTTTGTAGGAGAATAACTGTATTTTAAAATCAGAAGTGACCATGTTAAATGGCAAGGCTGGCTAATTATAATGGATTGTGCTTCAACAGACAGTAATAGTCAGGCATGGCTCAGGAAACATGGATATACATTATACAATACATGCATCACCTCTATAATCCGTGACACGAAAGCTCTGTCGCCCTTTATATCACATGCACAGCTTCCCAAAACCTATTATCGTATTCATGCATTCTTAATTATCTCGCCGTACTCTTAAATGTATCCGACTGAATTGATCACCAACTTTCTCTTATTATAACTAGTTTAATTTAAAAATCAAAAAATGGAGCCTTAAACAAAAATTGATTGTTAAATTTTATTAAGTAAGATTACATATTATCGAAACAACTTTTGCCCACGGTTCTGTTAGCTTGGAAGTCGTTTATTGCTGTAGATAAGAAAAATGATTGTCGTCACCCTGTATTCTCGAACAGTTTCTTTTTCCGAGTTACTAATGTTTATTAACTGCCAAATTTCATGGCAATCACTTCAGTAGTTAAGGTTTCGGTGTAGTAGTGACAAAAATAAGTTCAAAAACGAAAACCCGAAAACTTAAAAGTATGAAACAAGATTTATAAGACCCGTGGTCGTATGCCAATTTTCCCTAAAATGTTATAAGGGAAGTTACATTTGACACCACCACGGCTCATATTTTTCTTGTTTCATACTTTTATATAGTCGAGTTTAGTTTTTGAACGCTTTTTTCAATTATTTTGGGGTATGCAACGAGTAACAGCGAACAATTTATCCATACATTAATGTTTTAACTAACTCCTTTCATTTGATACCAAACTCAGCATTATTGAAGAAGAAATAAATTTTAGGTCGAGACTTTACGCCATCTAGGAGGCGATATTTGCAGTTTAACGTCACATAGTCTTTAACCAGCGAACGATCAAAAGGCTTTAAAACTTTATTTGTCCAAATATAGACTAGTTTAGAATATATTACTAAGTTGTTTAGAAGTTATGGGGAAACAGATGAACATCCATACTGTACGTACGACCAAAATACATACGGTCAAAATCAAAACCTTTTTGTTTCGCCATAGTCGAGTAAAAAGTAAGAAACTTTTAACGTTTATGAGCACAACATAACTTCAGAAAAAAATATACATAAATATAACGATAAAAAAAAGTTTCGGAAAGAATCAGAATTCAGAATCAGATTATGAAATCACCTGCATAAAAAAAGAACGCAGCGAAATCGATATCTGTAAATATTTTAATGGTTATTCGTAACGAAAACAAAATCGGCAAATTTAGAAACTGTTCAATATCAAACATTTATGCGGATAGAGTGAACGTGTTCCGAGTTCCACAGCCGAGGATTGGTGTACGCGCATCTAATTATAGGTTATTCCTCTCGCGTACCACACAACAGATCTACGTTATACCATTAACGACCTGCTCACGATTGTGTGTAGTGTATGCACACAGGCACACGGCTACCTATGCACCGGCTACGTTGCGCCAAAATTAATATACGTTCATTACAAGGACATTTTTATTCGCCTGTCGATGTCAGACACTCGCACACGTGATGGTCTCGACGCGAAAAACTGTTTCTCGAATAATCTAAACAATGGAGCTTATTACTTTGTTACCTACGTGTGTCGTCTAATTATATCGAAAGTCATTACCGGTCGGACAGCTTCAACATTATTCGAGAAATCGATGAAACATATGAAATAATTTCAATATATAGTGTTACACATGTCGTTTCTATAAGTAATGAAGTGGCCGCCGCAATTAAATCGATGACATCATAGCTTCAATGTTCGCTATGATGGGAAATAAAAGCACAATTCAATCGACTGACAGCTATACGTCACTCGGTCGCGGATCGTAACGCAGTCTTATCTAGACTAGACATAGAAAAAACATCATCAAATTACTCATTATTAACATAAGTAATATTTGAAAGTAGGTTTCTATCAATAGTCAAATGTTTTATAAGAATCATTGCCGGTCTAGGTGGCAATAATTCTTATGTTTGTGTATTTTGGTTCAAAGTACTAACGAATAGCAACATAACTACTCCACTAAACTAGAACATACTGTATCATTATTTTTCTCTTTGTCATCAAGTTAAAAACGCTACTGTTACACGTTTAAACTAGGTAGACTATAAGCAATATAATCGCTTTGCATTTTGTATGGATTTATAAAATTATCGAAATTTGAGTAACAAGTAAACATTTATTTAACAAAAGTGATTGAATTAAGCGGAAACAACATAAATTATATCACTTGATACTTTATAAAAACCACAAAAAGAAAATAATCAATCTCTTCTAACAGCTAGCTATGAGTGGTTCTAAAACCACCATCAAAGGTACATATAAAAATAGTTCTCCGAAAATGTTGTCCACCAAAATTTAGGAGGATTTATTAATGGCGTATTAAAATATAATATACTAGCAGACCGGCCCGGCTTCGCACGGTAATCCCCAACTTTTTGAAGATTTAATATAGCCTATGTTCA
>DVXP01000244.1:0-23876 GCA_018235645.1 Junonia grisea | reverse complement strand
TTATACTTAGAAATCGATGAAAGAGACAACATTGAGCAGGATATTATTTTGACTATTGCAACTGCTAAAACTTTGTTAAATAAGTTTAATACTAAAGACGACTTAAAGCGTGAATCATTTGTACAAGAAAGCCAATGTAGTCTCGATCAAGATTTAAATGTTAAACTACCTAAAATTCAAATTCAAAAATTTTCTGGTGCTTACTTTCGTTGGTTGGAATTCCGTGATACCTATTTGACTTTAATACATAATAGGCTGATTCTCAAAAAAAAATCGAAAATGTTGTCCTTGCTCATTTCTATAAAATTGGACTGAAAGATAAAATTTAGAAGATTCTCTCATGAATCTACACCACTCGGTACAACAAATCGTAAATTAATTTTGTTTCTATTGTTATAAATAAAAACCATATTTTTAAAAATATACCTCATAAATCATACCCTCATCGTGTCCCAACTACCGAAATTTAAAACATTTTTAAATATTTTACCTAATTTATCTAGTTTTTTTTTCGATAATTATTTTTTCATTCATTTATAACAACATTATCTTTTTAAAAATGAATATTTTTTGGTAAATTACATTAAAGGAGAAACACAAACACCTTTTTAAATTGTGTCCTCAAAAAGTGAATCATTCCCTCATAGCTTAAATGACAGTGAAATTAGAGCGAAATTATAAATCGAATTGAATGTGGCGTTATATTTTTAATAATGTGGCAGCAATGCTATAAAAACAATTTGGCAAACTTAGGTGTCAGTAATAAACAGTATTGGTAAATTTAGTTTAAAGTTATAATTATTCGAATTTACATTTTCTCCTCTCATTTCCTCACACTGTTTTAAAAAAGGTAAGAGTTTGTTCTTTTTCATTATAATTTACTTATCATATCCGTTTTCAGGGGTATTTAATTAATATACATTGGCAAATAAAAGTAATGTTATATTTACAGGTTTTTTATATGGAACGTTTAATTTCGTCATTCCCTCGCACTCATTCCCTCATATTATTTATTGATGAGGGAATGGCGGGGATGTGAGGGAATGTTATATTTTTAAAGAAATTTGGTTAATTCTTAAAGGAAATTCGGTATTATCTATATTATCTTAATTAATAATAATTAATGATATAATTATTTATTCTATTCATTAATTGATTAATAATAATTATTATTTAAACGTTTTATTTATTATTTACACCTCATTTTTACATTTTTAAATACGATTACAAAATTAAATATAAGAATTTAAAAACGCCAACCAGAAGCGGGAACAGAGTACAAGCCACTGGTGGTTAGGACCCCAGAGTGAGGAACCTCCTCACAATACGCGCCGTGCAAAGGAGTACTGCCTTCTGCATCAAGCCTTTGACCCAACTGCCTAACGAGACCCTCTGAAGATGTTGGTCGAGGCTCTTGGCCATAAGGCCATTGGCTGTGACGACTATCGGCACTACAACTGCTGAATCCACATACCACATATCGACAATCTCGTGAGCAAAATCAAGATATTTTATTTGCTTATCTTTTTCAGCTTTCACGAGATTCTCGTCATGGGGGATGGTGATGTCAACAATTATAACGCGGCGCTCTGACCGATCTGTCACCACTATATCAGGCTTGTTGGCAGTGTGACACGACCAATCTCGAGAACTGGGTCGGGCACATACTTGTAGTATGGTACCTCTGACTCCACAAGACCATATCGAAGTGCAAGTTATTGATGGATAATGTTGGCCACTTGATTATGGCTATGCAAATACTCGCCGCTAGCAAGACGAGAACAACCGGAAATAATATGTCTAAGGGATTCGCCCGGAATGAGACACGCTCGACATATGTCCACCGTGCATCTTTCACAATATACTTTCGGTAGTTGTTCGTCATGATAACTTCGTCCATAATCGCACAGACAAAACCTTCGGTTTCCCCAAATAGGTTACCAAACCGTAGTTAAGACACGGACGCCTAGTCAGTGTGGAGAAAATACTCCCCGAATTTCTATACCTCGCGGTTATGTAGGGTCTTGGCGTTTAAAAAGCCACGACCAGTACATCTCCGCGGGATATACAACCTCATCACCGAAGATCGAGGATCTTGTGCCACCTGACAAAACTGACAAAAGTATTGAAAAGTACTTTTGTCAGTCGACCAAATAAACGCTCCCGCAGTGATTGCTTCATGTCATTACCATTTTATTATTTACACTTATTAAAAAAAAACTTATTTATTCTGAAATACTAATTAAAGAATTAACTGAATCTTATAGAATATTAAAAACCCATACACCAAAACTGGATAGTAGATTTTACCTAAGTCAAAAGTGAGGAAAGACTGAAAGTAATTTATGGAGTGACTGATAGGTCATAATCGTTGGTAGAAGTGTCATTTATGTTTTTTATAGTATTTGCGGATAAAATGAACATACCCGAAGCTTTATTAAATATATTTAGGTAATGTAATAAAATATCGCTCTGGTGCCGAATATTTTAAAAATGCCGGCGGTCGCGGATTCGATTCCTGCTAGGGGCGGATGTTAGTATTCGTACAAACATTTTTTCCTAGGTCCCTACCGTGCCTCGGAGAGCATGTAAAACCGCTCACCTGACAAAGATCGTTATAGTAAAAATAATTCCCTCACTGTGCTGTCATTCCCTCATTTTCCATTTAAGTTACAAACCCCCTAATCCCCTTGAAACTCAAAAATGTTGGGGACCAGTGTAATCCTTAAGACAATTATACTACACTCTTTTATAATTTCGAAAGAAATTGTGTAATAATAATAAAAATATTCCGCGATATTAACAATATCGTTTTTCGATTATTTTTGAGAATCAGCCATCTATTGTTTCTCTGCATCACAATGCAGACTACGAAATATATTTAAATATTCGTCAGCGCTAATATTTTATCATAACTTTCATGAGTCAACAAAACTTTACCTTCCCTTTTATATGAATAAAGGAAGAAATACGAATAGAACGGTCACGATATAGGCAGATATGTAATGGCAAAATATTCAGAATCGTGTAAAATTGAAAACAAGATACAGCGTCAGAAAATCTCATATTTTCACTTTCTGGAAAAAGGCCTTACGTAGTCACCCATTTAAATAATCTTATCTGGAATACTCAGAAAGAAGGCACACGATTTCACTCGTACTTTTACATTGTATTACAATTTTTATTTGTCATACAAATAAAACATAAAGTATTAATCCAGGTGCTGAGAATGTAGAAATAAGAAAAACCAGTAGAGAGGAGCGCTTGCTATTTCAAAGAGGGTGTGCACTTTAAATGCCCACATTCATTCAATCCGTGGCAGCTGCGCTTCTATACAAAATGATGCTTTTCCGCCAACATTTATGCCACACAAAGGCACCAGCCATTTTTAACCTTAATCCAAAGAGCTTACTCAAATAAATCTGTATCTTCTAAGGATTATTGCTCGATTAAAATTACTGACTTTGAAAACTTGCCATAATTCAACATTGTTACAACTTCTTTGCTTATTAAACAAATTGTAAGACTTTAAATAAAACTTCAACTAAAGTCATTTCAACGCAAACAATGAACGATAAAATAGTGATTATTTAGTTTCTTGAACACCAGAAAATCATAGTACTAAAACAACTGTAACATAAATACAATGGTAACACAATGTTCAAGTGATATTTTTCTTTCAACAATTTATGAACGGCCTATTTTCTTAAAAACGCACGTTATCTTTCTAAATGCTGCTTTAAGACGTGATATAGTTCTTTAAAAGCACCCACTCACGAGCGTCAAAGGGTAAAAGGAGTTCGCCGGATCCCATTTCAGCGACAAAAATGAAGGCATTCACACTTTAAATGAGATCCTTGTGCTTGTGTACATGTACTAGTTACACAAAAAATTTGACACTCCTTCAAGGAATCTTACAAGTGCTATACTGCAATACTAACAATATTCCAAGTAAAATTTTCTAAAAGAATTTCTTAGAGAGATTTAATTTGAATACTGTATTTAATAAATAATTTACTGCTGACACACTTCAACAATTAGGTTAAAGCAGAAGCAAAGTTTATACGAGTTGGCAATCCCACAAGAACAATTACGCTATTCTCTGAAAGGCAGAGATAGCTAAAACACTTAGCTATTTGCTGATTACGACGTCAAAAGGGTTTCGTCGAAGTTGACAAAGTTATTACGCCAATAGAGAAATGAAACTAAGACAACGTTGGCAGAGTTCCAGCTAACTAAACGAGGGTATTTCATATGCAAAAATACTTCGCCCTAATATATTATATCGTTCAAATAGATTTTTATTACATTATTTGTAAATAGATAGCAGCTAGCTATCATAGTATTGATTATTTATTTCCGTTAAAGATAACTGCAAAGCATACCTTTCATGCAGGATAAAGGTACACGTGCCGGCGATAAATCGATTATATCTACGTCGGATATTTTAATTCAATTTATTCTTAGAACAGGGTACCGGTGACCGGCGACATTTGAAACTTACCTCCAGTCCGTTTTATAAAAGTCATCCCGTGGTCCGTCGATCGAACGTCACTCAATTTCCATTTACAACGGCGACCTTTAAGTCAAATGTCAGGGAGTTCGATTTTATTAGCACAGCAGCGACGCGCAATTGTAAACACGGAGGAGTTGATTCGATTAATCGACTCTGATATGTTAATGTTAACAATTTGATACACGATAACATTGTTAATCGATTATAATATAGATATTTATGATAAAACGTATGAAATTCGACACACGTAAATTACGAAATATTACCAAAACGATTTTATTTCTAAGTATGTTTTATATTCTTTACATATTCATATAGTTACGGGTTTAGAGTAGACATCAATTTATCTATATTAATAAAGTTATAGCCCAAAAACTAAAACTTCGAAATCACTCGTAGGAGTGTAAACATATTCTTTCAGTAGTGCCCGTCGTAGTTCATATTGGTGGTCGAGCGCGGCTGCTCCCAATACATAAATAAAATCCTCGTCACGTCAGGCCGGGCCGGGGTGCATGTCAACGAGTGGTCTCTTTATCGGCTCAGCTGATAGTTTGTTTCAGTTGAAAATATTGTTTCTTTTTTCTTTTTGAAAGTGATACACGAAATAAAGTATTCATTTATTTGGCTTATGTTTTCTATTTCAAAGGTATATTCAAAATTATTGCTTGAAATAATGCACTCTGGTAAGATTTTAGGTATGTCTATAATACGATATTAAATTGTCAGTAGCCTTCTCCACTTAAAAGTTTATCACGATATTTCATCTGGTTACGATATACTCGTAACTTTATGTATTACTGACCACCTAGAAGGCTTATTTCCTTCTGTAGTATAGAAATACATTAAGAATCAATTTACCAATTTTATAATTAATTTTACAAGGGGTAAAAAGGAGGAAATATGTGCATATGTATGTAATATAAAAGTGAGTGGAAACGGAGGCAACTGCTAGTTCAAATATAATTATAATAATTGTGTGTTATTTCCGTGACATTTTATCCTATTAACAAAAGTTATACAGGCCCACTTCATACTTCTCACCGTAAATACTTCACAGATCACACAAACACATCACTGAAGACATGATAAATGTTTTCTAAAGAGGATGCTGTATCACTCGCGACTCGTAACATGTCTCGAGAGACGCGCAAAAAGGAAACATATGGTAAAATATTAAGCCATTGAATACTCTCATAGGTAGGTATTGTCATAACAAAACGTTTTACTGAATGGGCAATCAGTACAATGTTTTGTGACTTTTGTGACTATTGTGTTAGAAACGATAAATAAATATTAAATAAACAGAGACAAGGTCGCGATAAAATATGTTCGTCATAAAATCGTGTGTTATTCATGTATTCAAATCCGTATGTATTATGTATATTTGTATGGAGTAAAGTAAACATAAGAGATCCTTAGAAAGAAGTTCAAGATGCTTATACATATTGATCATAGTTTCTAATAGAGTTTTCGGAAACTCAAACTTACTACACTACTTGATATTCTCTACCCAGCGAAGATAGATCCTTGCAAAGAAGTCCAAGATGTTTACACAAATGATAGAAAATTGTACTAGAAAGTTTCGAAAACCAAAACTCATACTTCGTGCTAGATATGGGACGCAGCGAGGACCGATCTTTGCAAACTAGTCCAAGATGCTTAGACACATAATATAAATTTATATGTAAGTTTTCGGTATGCCACTCAAACTTGCTCGCGAGGATCAACGAAATCGCATGTAAAGTGAGCCGCTACGCCGGTTTGCGGTAACCCAAATCCCGCAGTGAATCTCACTGAGCGAAAGCGATGCTGTTTAACACGATGCTCACTCGTTTGCTTTTAGACTCTCGTACGGTCTATGTAAAGACTATTGTTAACATAAGATGTCCTTCGCAAGAAGTTCAAGATGCTTACACACATAAAACAATTTGTGTTAGCAAGTTATTGGTGTGTCACTCAAACTTGCTCGCGAGGATCAACGAAATCGCATGTAAAGTGCGCCGCTACGCCGGTTTGCGGTAACCCATATCCCGCAGTGAATCTCACTGAGCGAACGCGATGTTGTTTAACACGATGCTCACTGGTTTTAGAATCTCGTACAGCGTATGTGATGATTTTGTTCTTTTTTTCATGACTTTTTTTTCTTTAATATTTTGGTATCTCGTCTAAAAAGAGATAAAATAGTGAATAATGTGTATAGTATTTTTTGAATGTTAAGTTAGTTTGTTATTAATTTAAGATAATCACTTTTATTTGGTTTTTTTTTTTCTCAACTGTATAAATATAAGAGTGTCTGTATAAATCGTGTTCTAAAATAAAACTTATCTATGACGAGTGTTTGATATGATTATTTTTTACGTTTCATTTCAAAAAACTAATTAATAACTAATCACTAAAAATAGAGGCTAATAAAAAAGATATAGAACCTAAACCATCTATTTCATGATAAAAATAAAAGATGATATTGGTAACAGAAGTAATTATAACTTTCGAGGAATTAAAAAAACAAGTTTTAATTAATTAAAGGGGTACGTCTTCATAGATTACCGAAACTCAAGGTTAAAGTGTGTTTTATACAGACTGATACTATTAAAGCAAGATGTACCTAACCGGTTTAACTATAAATAATTATTATAAATGACATAATTATAAAGGAATTTACGTGCTTATTATTTAAAGTCCTTATTCTATTCGTTTCTTTTTTCGAAAAATAAAACCGACTTCGAAGACTACATTACATTATTTATTATTATCATTTGTTATTATCAATACCTTAAAGCAGTCTTAATTCTTAAATATAAAATATGTTATTTTGATTTTAAATGGGAACACCCTGCAGATTAATATCTACAATCAAATTAGGTCAAAACTAGCGAAGATAGCACGTAAAATACACAGAACAAAAGTTGAATCAAATAATAAAAACTCTAACATTAAAAAGTGACTATAAATAAAATACCTCTTTTTCAGACAACATACAGGTAACAATTAGTAAGCGATGATAAAATTAGCGACATACATAATAACATAGAAATGATCGTTATCAATTCGTAGAACAACACATTTGTTAGCGTTTAACTGTTACACAATATCAAGGTTGGACACGTAACTTTCATTACGTCATGTATGGTAATACCTGACAAGTGTTTTAGGGCGAGGTCGGAAATGTTCTGCGGTAATAGGAGTCTAGCAATTATGTCAGGTATTCACGATACCGATAGCTATGTACTAAAATGTGTTTCTTGGAAGCTAGACTATTCGGACCATGTTAATAGGGATCTATGCCAAAAGCGTAGGTATGTATGTGACCCTTTAAGAAGCCTATTAGTCTTTTGTCGGGTATGGCATGAACCGTAACAGGAATTTTGTGTGAAATGCAGAAATGTTGTGTTAAAGTCAGTAGATAAATCGCTCAAGTAGATGTCGATTTTTTTTTAATATATCATTTCACTGTAAGACCTCTTTTTCTTTTAAATTAATTGTTGAAAAAAAGGCGTTATACATTTCTTGTATGACCACCCACTTAACCCTTCATTCCTATATTAAAATTGTAGGTATACCTATCAGACGGATAAACATCCGTATTTATAATATTAATAGTACCTAGTAAGATGGAATGCTCCCACAAATAGACGAAGACTTATTCTCCTATAAAGAAGAATAGTGGTATAATCCGGCACGCTTCTCTCCGTCGAGAAATGGCAAACACGTGCTATCTTATACAATAATTGATCACTTGGCATGTAGACATTTGCGATATTAGAAGCATTATGCATACAATATACGCTTGACAGCAGTGTCACTTGATATGCCGCTTGTTTGGCAATCAATTATACTGGAACTAGTGTTGGGAAGCTGAACCACTCATATCTGATGGACAATTGGGCATAGATTATCCTAACATCGTGATAAATAAACGCTAGTGTAATCAAAACAAGGACTGATAGTTAAGTAACAGTTGTTTGACCCAAATTGACAATTGCAGTAATAGAGTGATGGTCAGCGATGATTTACTTTAAACGATAAGAGTGAAACGTTAGCCTTCAGGGTTAGATGATAATGAGTCATATCTGTTACGATTGAGCTAAACCCGCATCTTGTTACGCGAAGATCTCGGCAAGCAAATCTGTGTTACTTCGTTACGAGCATTCTTAGGAAAACAAACACAATAGCTTTTTTATTCCGTTTTTTTTTTAATAAAGATCTAGTCCTAGTCTAGTCTAGTAGTTTTTTTTCATTAGATCCAGTCTATCTAATATCATATTGGGATTATTTTATATACGAGTAAGCTCATAACTTAAGTTCAGCGCAATATACTCGTAACTCAAATCACTACTTAATTTTGGAAATTAGTCGAATAGAATATGACGAATGATTTTAAAGTTTCCCAAATTGAAAGGTATGTACTGTATGACAGAAAAAAAACGAATGTTTAATTAAACCCAAACTAAAAAGGTGATGGCAAAAGATATTTTATTTATAATTCTGCAGTGACGTAAACATAACGCTGAATATAGAACATGGCCATAGAGCGGACCCAGTAACTTTATCGACGATCGGCGATATCAAATTTGAAATTCAAATTCCGAGTTGCCACCAACACACGAGTCCCCTAATAAAACTGAGTCTTGTTGCGAGTAAAAAAATATAGGTATTCATTGGGCGAACCACTCTCTATTGATATAATATGAAAAAAATATTGATGATCATTGGACGAGAGATGTGGCTTGAGGGAAATAAGTATAGATAGCAAATATTTTATGAATAAAATCAAGAATATAGCTCATATTTGTTTATATTTTTATTTGCATTTCAATTTCATTTCGACTACATTAGATTACATTTTTTGTTTTATCGAAAAACTATATCAAAAAAGATAAAAAAAGTAGCAATGTAGTAAAAAGTAAATATTAATAAACCCAAGTGTGCTGATTCAATTTTTAGCGCTGTAACCACTGCGTATAAAATGCCAGTAGAAGGCCTTACAAAAAAGTAGGTTAGTACTTATTTACTAACGAGAGCACAATTTCAAGCTTCTAAATAAACGGAAACAAAGGCCGAGGATTTTTAAATATCAAAAGGAGGAACAATGTAACAAGAAACACTAAGTAGAATGAACTCTGAAAAGTAATAATTACAACGCGTTACATTGTAACAACTTCCTTCGTTACCGTTATCGCTATTCTTAAGACAGGAACCGATACTTACATTCTTGCTAGAATTACATTCTTGATTAATATTTAGTACTAGTTCATATTTAACCCAGAAAATATAATAAACTTTAGGCACGGTTTACTTACACCGCAGTAGTTCGTGCTCATTAAATAAAATAAATCTTCGAAACGGTGACTCAACAAACATACCACATTATGTTATGTTAGCAGCTAGAAAATGTAATTTAATTAAGAAGCAAATTCATCGTCTAAAGGTCGTGACACTGATATAAATTATAATGACATCGGCTTTAAACACCCGTAAGAGATTAACGTTCAGGAACAACGGAAAATTGCCTCTCACGTCTCGCCGCCGGCGATGACGAAAATCTTGTTAGGTTTCATTTTTAAAATAGTGGAATTTCTCTTTATTAGAGTAAAAAAGTCCTTGTGGCGATAGAGTTGGCTGTGTCCCAGGCTCCTTTGAAATATGATATAGGTCAGGCGTGCTATCCCCGTTTTGCGACACGACTTTAACTCTGCTGAGAGCGAACGCGACTATCTAACTCGACGTACTTCTATAAGATTTAAAACTTTATGACATCAATTTCAATAGTATATAATAAAATGGAAACAGTAAACTTTGATAATAAAAAAGTAAGTCTACTGCATTTTCATTGCATAAAGTGATTTGTCTGCGACCCGTGCTCATTTCGTTATGGAAAGAAGCCAAACTGTAGGAAATATACCCACTTCCGAGCAGCTATTATAGTCTCTCTTAACGTTTTGTTACACTAAAATGGGGTCAGAAGATCAGTGCATTATTGCAACATGAGATTGTGTCGGGGAGTAGAATACAGGATAAAGAAAAAAACTAAATAAGGGCAGCTGCCGCTCCGCTGGGCCAGGTGCAATGTTCACATTACTCACTTTGATGTACACTTTCCCTACTAACTGTTACAATATATTAAATCGCGTTTCGAAGTATTATTACTCTTTGTAATGCTTCTTTTAACTAAACATTTAATGTAAAACTTAATCTGCCATCCTAACTTCAATTTCACTTGTAAAGTACAGAGTGAAAGCAAAAAGCGGTTCCCGGTTATGTTAATGCTCTTAAATAATATGAACCTGTAATTCATATTGTTGTTGAAATTATACATTCAACGAATAAAAATGAAATGCATGCAGTTTAATAATGTATACGACATTTAGGTCAACAGTAAGCCATTACATTAAAAAAAATACAGATTTGCGTTTTATTACTAATTAAGTCAAAGAGACTGCGCGTTCAGTTAGCATGTCGGGTTAGATAACAATTTGCGGTAAGATTTCTTATGTAATATACGGAATTACGGAATTTTCTATGTATCTTAAGAAAACACTCAAATACTAATTCGCAAAAATTTTGAATTCAGACGTTAAGATAAAATTAATTCAGATGATTGTAACAGAGGCGTTTTAAGTTAGATAGTTACGAGATGTACTTATCATACAATCTTTAATGAATAGCGAAGTACAATATTTACGAGGTTAATTTAGTTGTAAGGACATTTAATGTAATGCTCTTACGAAATGAGCAGGCACGGGCGAAGGCTCGCTCGATGCGCTCGTTAGTCATCTGATACAATGAGAGCTCGCATCAGCATCAGCCATGAATGCACCGATCTCATTACGCCGGCTGTGATGAAAAGCGAACGTCAGCTAACAAAATACGGCACATAAATGGGACGCGAGGCGACCCTATTGTTTCGTTTTTTACACATAGTAATATCAACCCATCGGTAGCACAAGGTCGAACAAAAAACTAAACGACCTAATTGTGCCTCTCGATAATGCCGCAACTATACTTTGAGTGCACTACGGATCATTTTAATATTACTATCCTCATAATAGTGGCAGCGAGAGTTTCGGTCTAAAAGTGAAATTACACAGTGCAATTAAAACTATACAAAGAGACTTAAACCTTTTGTATCTGAGTTCACTTCTTTTAACCCGTTTAATTGGACTCCAGCAAATCAACAAAGCCGAGCCGTCGAACAAACGCTACTTCAAAGCGAATCATTCGCACAAATGGCCGAGTTACATTTCATCTAGAATGAAATGTTTCAATTAGGTGATGGAAATTAATTGAACGATGTAATTTACTGCGGGACCGCTTCTCACAATAAAGCAAATGGCGAAGTAAAAGTATGACACAAGTGAATTGAATCTGACCGTTCCACGATAGTCACCAGTCTGTCCACGTACGACACGAGCGGAAGTAAAGCGATTGCGGAGGTGACGTCACAGCTCCGCCCGCGACCTTCTCCTAGCGGATATTAATCATCCAGTGTCGATGGTGCAGGCGGTTGCCCCACCGACAAGACCGGCAAGGGTATTTAACATGTCATAGGGGCATCGACGTATAGGCGCAGACTACATTGTCTATTCGAGTAACTTGAGATCGACTTATAAAACTTTTGTAATTCAGTTGGGCAAATATATTTACAAAAAAGATAAAGGTCAGGGAAACACGCAGGTGTGTGAAAATATTGTTATCTATTTGTATTTTTCTTTCTTGAGAAACTTTTTCAATTCAGGTTACGTCTGCGACAAAATACTAAGTTTATTTTTTGTGTAAAGAAAACAAGTAACATAAAAAGTTTTTTTTAATCCCCAAGTAGGTGTTGAGTCGCGAGTTCACGACATCATATTAACTTAACAGTTTATGATTTGGAAATTATAAGCGAAAGTTTTGTGACATCTACACATACTGCCAACGCTTTGACATTCCTACCTAATTATAATTTTAAAAGACATATGTTTTTAGTAAATAAACTCGCGTAAAGCAATAATTTTTCCCGTCTATCACGAGAATTAGTAGGTACTCAATGAAACGTCAACATTGAAGGGTCTCTTCCGAACTTTCAGACTAGTTAAAACTCGCTCGGCGCGTTCGCGGCATGCAGACTAATAGCTTTTACTAGACAGGATATTATAGTCGTCTGCGCTAAATGGATTTTCTACATGATCACTCATCGAAACGGAATTGATAGCTCCCATTTACATGCAGAGGTATACACTGCGATTAGCGAGGAATTCATAATTAACGTAGTGTAAACAAATGATTATTCATCTCGGATGTTAGTGGAAAAATATTTTATGTATTCAAGATACGAATATCTTACGTTTAAAGGAATTAAGTCGAAATTTTATCTTATTTTAAAATCCTTTTAAAGTTACCATTTGAAATATCTCGATATTTAAATATTTATTATAGACCGAACGGCACGGAAAGGGTCTTTATGAATAGTCATGCAGTGTATTTGCATAGTGCCGGTAGTCGCGCGAAGTTAAAGCAAACACGGTGGCGGTAACTGAGAGCCCGTCCTGCACTTAGCGCGAGAACACTAATCTGGATTGCGGTCGATGAGCAATCTACGATGTGTACGGACGTACGAGCGATCCGCCAATTTCGGTATTAGAACTAAACATTCAATCGACATATACATAACACAATGTATAAATCCTATAACAAAGAAAAAGCGACGCTGGCACTCAAAACATTCACGGAAGTAATGAATTTTCAAATTTTACACAAAAGGACCTTTATCTTCGAAACCAAAGGACTTTTACTAAAACGATTTTTTGTTATTTGACCTGTTATGACCTGGTGTATGATCTATTTCAATTAATTCCTTGACGTTTGGGACACCCTGTACATATCCCACTGCTGGGCATAGTCATCTTCTCCTGTCAGGTATAAGGTTATGGAGCTAAATCCACCACGCTGCTCCACTGCGGGTTGGTAGATAATTGGATATATATGTACCAAAATTGTTCCCGGCACATGTAGGTTTCCTTGTTTTCCCTCATATTACAAAATAAAAAGATATCGGCATTAGAAAAAACACTTCTAGTAATAACGCTACCATTATCTTTTGTTTATCATTACGTATATTATAGTAAATAATGCAATAATAATAAACGCCAATGACGAAGCTAATAAGGCTGTTTATGCAACCGATGTACGAATGGCCTTAAAAAGAGTTATACGACGCAGTTCTTGAGGACAGACCTCGCCGCGATGAGTCACGCCGTTCCACGTGACTGCAAGGTGAAGCGCGAGCCGGCAGATACACTTCGAGATACCAGCAAGGGCGACCGATATGTTTGTAATATGCCTATATGTACAATGTACCACTCATTATTTTAATGATAATTTTAAAAGGTTTCGTTAATCGGATCACATAATTTTAAACGACTATTGGTATAATGACGCAGTATTTACATTTACTTTATTCATACCTACTGTTTAAATTACTCCATAAAATAATCCATAATATCAATCCATATAAATAATCCATAGACACTAAAATAAAAATACTACAAAAACCAGCTTCCATAAGACGGTTCACGTATTCGATAACAAACGCGAGTTTCCAATTCTGTCATTCGAGATAGATACCTATTCGTAGCAGAAACACTCAGACCGAATGAATTACAGTCCTGAATTACAGTCAGGGCACAGCGCCTCAATAAATGGCGGGCATCTGGCAACCCTAGATAAGAAGACGCCAGTGTTTACTTTAAATCGATACAGTCCAACCGAACGTTACTGCGTCAGATCCTACGTTATACGCATTATGTATTTATTAACATACAGACAATTTGGAAGATATTTTAACGGCCACCAAGGCAATATGTATTGTTCTAAACATCGATGTTGCAGTTTAATACCTATTCACCATGTCAGTACAGGTACATAGATATTGAAAATTTTTAACCAATTTATAATCGTAATCCTATATACTTTTATCTATTGATAGAATAAAGTGTGGGTACAAACTCAGGAACTATCAGAATTTTCAAGTAATCGTTGTTTTATTAAGTGCTCGGTGATGGAAAAATACGAAGAAAACTCCAATAGTTGGAAGAAAGTTCTAAACGATGTACCTCGTGAAAGACCTCATAATAGAAAGACTTTGTGTCATTCTTTCCACCAAATTCGTAAAAATGAGGGACCGCATTTGCTAATTTTAAACCATTTTTAAACAGGAAATTTTAGCAAGTAAATAATTCAGTTTGCTTAATAGCGAAGCACAATCAAAGTGAAGCCGTTATTTGCGAAACAATCAAACAGACTGAGCATATTGCGCAGGGGAAACTATTTATTGTGCAAAATAGTAAAATGCGCAGTGATTACTAAACAAATTATTCACAAAATACCTGTTTACTATGACAAAGAAATATAGCGTTTTAATGGCATACGTGTTGCAAATGTATTAAACGTTAGTGCATAGACACATTACACCATGACGATGTTAAAAACATAACAAATATGACACCGTGAGCCGATTACTCGAGAACAATAGGAAAATAATATTTCCATAATGAACACACAAGATAATAATTAAGTATTAAAATTTCCAATTAACGTAATTTCAGCCATTCATGACAGTAAAGCTAAAAATATTAAAGTAAAACTACGTTTCGCGTATAATTTACAACGCGAATTAATAAATATTGTAATTGTATGTTCTCCGTAGAAAATCCTCTTAATAAAATTCAGTAAACATTAAATATACAGTAGCAATTTGTTCGGGGTTTAATTATTTAGGCAGGTAAAATATGCAAAGCTATTTTGAAAATTCATTAGTTGTAGGGGTCCCGTAGTAAAACTCGGGACCCTTGTAATTAAGCCGTGCAATCTGCATGAGATTTCTTCGAGTACCTAACTACTAACGCTAGCAGCATTTGCTTCAGGTACCTTACTGTACCATATAAAACAATTGCAGCAGTGGTTTTAATTTAGTTATTTTTCATGTATTGTAGAGACAAAATTATTTCTACGGAATTAAAACAGATTCAAATTATACAACATAATTAAAACTCCATACAACAAAACCTGAGAGACTGCTACAAAAATTTGCTCGTGAAATCCTATTTGCGTGAACTAACAAGAATTTTTTAAAATAAATTTTTAATTTCATACAATAAAAAATTCTAAACTAGAACTCTATTCGTATTCACGTCGTATTTTCGTACGCGTACGAAATTAAATTATGCAACACGTTTGCTACTGTTTGCCACTAATTGAAATTTATTTGGACTATTTAAATGTTGTCAGACGGTATTTACATTGCACCGCAAGAATAACCGAATTTAACTGTTAATACTAATAAAGAACAAAATAACACCTACTTACACTAGTAATAAAACAAAACAAAATCCGGAAAAATAAAGTATATGGTATTAATTAATGAATCGACGACAACGCTTATCAAATCTTAAGATGATGTAACAAAATTGAAGTGGTAGAAGACAAAACATCCCCAATACAAAGGCTAGTATGTAGTATAAAAGTCGATAAAGAAACTTATATAGAATAGATCAGGTAACAGTGTTAAGAGGGCGATGAAGCCGGCTCCGTCACTAGAGCTCTAGAGCCCTGACCTTGCTCTTGAGGACTGGTTTCCGCGCCCACGCCGGCCTCCTCTCGATATCTAATACTTCGCATCGAAAATCGCATATTTGTATCGCCAATGGTAAACATGCGAACACGTGACTCATTCACCAATATTTCATTGACGAAAACAACTCGATAAACTCGATATTATCAGTGCGTATTTGAAAAAAATAATCTTGTTATGGTCTACAGAAACACGAAAACAAATTATACATTTCAAAGAAATGATTGAGCGAGATTATTTTGTTCGATAATAATTATTTGCGAGGTACGAAATAACATCACAACCACAGGAAAAAGTTATACATCATTATGCCTATAATATTATTATACTGATTTATTTAAAAAAAGCACGAAAGTACCTTTTACAATTAAAGACGTAACAAAATATAGCGTTGTTGGCTAGAAAACGTGAGTTTTGGCACAAGAACCATTCGAATACCGATGAACGATTGAGCAATAGTTGTTATTTTAAAATTGGCATAACTTACCTTTGGTAATTAAGAGACAAATGACTAAATTTAAATATCATCGAAAATAACTTTTCGAGAAAACAAAGTTCTTAGCAAACTTCTTCGAGTAAATAGAACATTCGTCATAATTTGTCATAAAACAAATGTTTTGATACGGATTTGATATTATGAACAGGAAAACGAAAACACAACAACTCGATTACACGATTACATTGTATCGTAATAAACAAAAACACGCAAACACGAGTATTCATGGAATCACGTTTAACGTTCACACAAGCTACAAATGCATCGATCATAACAACTGCATACTAGTGCGTTAGAAAATATCACACGAGAAATAATCCGATTGTTTTGCAATAGTAATCGTATCCAGCGTGTCGAAAGCGATTTAAGTATTGATCAATGCCTGACCGAATTAATTTTTGCCTTCCATGCAATGTATGCGTTATGAAACTCTCGTGTAAACGAATCGCACGTGAAATGCAGCCGCGTGTTACACGTCGCGAAATTGATCGTATGAGCAACACTTCCTGTTTTCCTCAGACTACGTTTACGAGTTACGTCTAATTTTAAATGCCGAGGCCACTCGCCGCTTGTTTATTATCTAAATAAAATTTACCTACTGGTTCGTGTCTTCAGTCAATGATTTTGCTTCCGAAATTTCTATTATTATCACCCGTCGGTAAAACTGAGATGCACACGTTTATGCAACATTCTTATATAGAAATGAGTTAAACACACGTTTTAACTCGAGATTATCAATATAAATGAGGAGGAAATTATTAGCGTTACACGTCTCGTGTTAGTGAAACTTCATAGCACGGAAACCTCATCTAATGAAGTAATTACAGCGTGGCCCGGTCGAGCCGATAATAGTGTAGTGAAAAATTGCCAATCAGACGCCCTTGGATTAAACCCCCGAGCCTGAAGCTTGCTTCATCAGTGTAACAATTAGTCACGCTTGAAACAAACCGACACTTCGAATCATTAGGAACAGATTTAATCGGTGCCTTATACCTTTTAACGAACTAAATGTTTAATGAAGTGATTACTTAAGAAATTTTATTAAATTCAATCGGAAAATCAAGCTGAGATATTTGTCCAGGAAAATTAAGCACACATTTTTCAAACTTTTATAAACTCTGAAACTGGGCAGTTCTGATAATAGGACATTTTTTAGTACTAAAAATGTTTTGGTTGGAAGTTTTCCATCGACCCAATTTGACTTTATTGGTTTTCGCGGGGCCAAATTATTTAAATTCGAATGTTGAAGTACTGATTTTATCGCTTACCTTAGGAAAAGTAGACTTTTGATAAAGAAAGGTTTAATATAAAATTAAATCCGTTTTTTTTTAATCCAGACGTACAGGTAGCTTTCTGTGAAAGTTTTTCTTCGTGAAATACAGGGCTCTAGAGATGACGAAATGAGAGTTACGCGAAGCGACGCATAAAAAGAGCATTAGAACGAATTAAAAACTTCCGCAATTTATAAGTTAAGCGTTGTAGAATGTTTAATTTAAGTTTTATTTACCGAAGTAAGGTTAGAAAAACTATTATTTTTTTAATATTTGTAGTTTATAGGCAAGATATAATTTTCCGATTAAGTCTAATCCATAATGAACATCTCCGCGTATCGATATCCAGTTGATAATTGTCACGCGATTCGTCACAGTCTGTTGCTCACGGGGTGGCGAAGTAAGGTTTCGAAAGCTATTTAATTAAGTATATAGTAAATTACGATACTCCCTCCTTACTAATTAAACGCTAATCGCACACGACACGGCGAAAAGTTACCAAGTTCGAAGTGATCTACTGCTCTTGTTATACTTATGTTTGTAAAGGGATTAAGGCTCTCGAGTCTTCGGAGCAATGAGAGCGTAACAGACTAGTTGTCAGACAGCTGGTCGTTTCTTAGAACAATCGCTTAAACTTGTTTACATTTAATACATATTACAGTAAATCTTAAAGGCAGTTCACCGTTCAACTGATATCCAACCATCCGTAATAGAACACTGTGAAGGAGGCTCCTTGTAGGTAACGAGATCGTGTCATTTACAGGCTGGTTGGTTACTCATTTATATCGCAAACTGTATCTTTACTGAAACAGTGAACAATAAGGGTCAAAAGACCTGGTAATTCTAAATATTTACTTACATTGACAAGAAAAAGAAAGATAAAACTACATCTTAACGATAGACTATATGACTAGCCTTAATATTAATTATTTAGGCTAGTCATATAGTCTTAATTACTAATCATTAATATGAATTGAGATTTTTCGACGTAAAAAAATATATAATATTAATTCAAAACTTGTATACCGCCCGTTATTTTCGTGAGCGTACACCGCAAAAGACCCGAAATACCCTGACTGGAATTTAATAACGCGGATACGGAACTCGTGTCCTTCGTTGACGATGAGTTTCATAAAAGTTACATTACAGCCGGTCAATGCCTGTGTACACGTGACTAGAAAGTAAAGGGACCCGCAAAAAATCTATATCCAACACTCCGTTGATGAAAAATCGCCCCGCGATTGTAATTCCTTTGAACAGACGAAAGCGCACAAGTTGTAAATACAATTACGTTAAGTCTAGCGAAGAAAATAAACAGACGCCGCTTTCCATCTCGCTACGGAATGTTTAGATTAAAACTTAAGCTCGAAGCTAACTTACACATTTTTTACAAGTCTAAAAGTAAATTACTTATTGTACTGTGTTAAAAAGTCAAGAAAATTGAGTCCCAAATTCTTATACCAAAATGAGACCGCATTTTAGGTTCAAGCTGCTAAAATATAATCTTTTAAGCAAGTGTTTTCCTCTTTGCCTGTAGAGGAATCTTGAGATGTAAAAGGAAAAACATTTCTTGGAAACAATAGCAGGTCTACAGCAATTCTTTTCCTTGCTCGTGGGACTTCAGTTCTAATAATAACAAAATTCAATACACGAGCAGCACTCAGGGTCCTTCGATATATTGGATCTAGAATAGGAACACTCTTCACCTATGTATACCTTTAAGCAATGTTCACGTATTTAAAGTATATAATTATGTCTGATAAATATCGCCTCGTTTATGAGCCTAGATAATTATGTATTGACAAATTCGTTGATAGGTAAGTCACAATGTAGAGAAATTTCAATGACCTCGTGACTGATCGGATGCCAAAATTTCTAACAACTAGTCTTAAAACAAATGCGCCATAGCTACGTAATGCCCAGGTACGAGAGCTAAAACGACCTATGTTAACATATTGAAGAGAGAACTAGAACTCCTTAACTGTTAATAAATAATAAATATAAATATATACGTACAAATCACACAGATTTCGAGACTTGTGTTATGGGGTACTAACTCAACGATACTAGATTTATAAAAGATACATATATAGATACACATTCAAGACCCAGGTCAATCAGGAAAGGTTCGTTTTCAATCATGAACTGGCCAGGAAATGAACTCAGGGCCTCCACGTCGCATGTATGTATGTAAAAAAAATGCGGAGGCTGCATTTCAGTAAAGCCACGTTTGCATCCATTGTCGATCTTAAAGGAAAAATAGATTTAATATAAATCTAAAGCATTATGATATTAAATATAAAATAAGTTGAGTGTAGTATTGAATATGCTGTGGGTCGACGAAACGATGTCGTATTTCCGGATCCGACACGTGTCACATACAGAACCGTTCCTATCGATCTCACAATACAATAATAAAACTTCAACACATTCACCCCTCATCGGTAATTGCTTATTAATGTATAATCGATTATTTCGATATAAATATAACGGATAGAAACATTACCTATACCGCTTAATAGAAGACTATTGAACTGTGAAGCTTTTGTTGAACTGAACTTTTATTGTGGTTGAGCCTTGCTGTAGGCAATTGAATACAGTTTGCAGTCGGGCTCGCTTGACCAGGGCGGCACTACTCTCATAGGAAATCGGAAGTAACTAATGTAACGTTTCGTATGGCGGGTGAACGAGTCTAAAAAATGCTTCCCGATTTCTTTCCTTACTTCGTATACCTTCTTTCCTTTTTAGGCTGACAATGGTTTGCGACTCCTGTTTGGTGAGTCATTGTTTAAAAATATACAATACATTTTCCATTTTCTACGTATTTTACTGTAACTGTATTAAGATAATATCATTGATGACCGAATCTTTGAAGTAAATCTAATAATAACATGGTTTCAAAGTAAGCGGGTGTACAAATTTTAGCGGTCGAAGGGACACCACCACGTCATATTTGCGAGGGTAACTTCTGCCTCACTTTACACGACGCCCCTCGCACAAATCCTAGTGACATTTACGTCCTCCGAGACATAATGTATGCATATTATTAGAATATTGAGTGTGTGCTCGTGTGCCTTACGAAATGAATAAATATTCAATGAATATGAATTAACTATATGCTAATATATGCGTAGAACTTTATCTTTTTTAGTTTTATGGTTTTTAGCAACTACGTATAGGGCAAATAAAAAAATTAAGCGATAACAATATTAAAAAGCGACTTGGTTCAAGTTTCGTTAATTTGAGTACTTTTATGATTAAAGTAGCTCTTTAGAAAAAAGTCCTAATATACATTAATGAAAATCTCGTGAAAACTTTCTAGAAAATATTTTATTAAAGGGAAACATAATTTTGATAGTAGGTATTACTCGCTGACAATAAGACCACGTTTATAAAGTTTTATTCGCTTCAAGCGACGGAAAATTTTGAAGGCTTTTATGCTCATAATTTTAAAGTTATTGTTCATACTACCGCTTAATTTATTTACCTACGCTTTGTCGTGTTTACGTTCCTCTTTTCAGTGATTAATTTGCTCGATAATAAAGAATGTTTACATTAGATTTAAATTGATAATTCGGTTTTGTGCGGACTGTACAAACTAATTTTCGGACAAATTGAAAATTCGTTTTCCGGATGCGATTGTTCCGCAAGATAAACAACTCTACATTCGAACAAGAGTTTACCTTTCAAGCAGTGTGGACTGTGCAATCGGCTCAGCTGTTGGTCCTATCGATCCGACGTCACTTCAGCGTAAAGTGCGTTATAATGGGGCGATAGGCATCAACAAAAAGACTGCCGGAGTTCTGGCACTTTGATATTAGACACTGGCACAACACACAGCGGCAAAAAACCAAAAATAACACTAATAGAATCGCCACCTGTTAGTACATCCGTACAATGGTGAGAGGAAACGTCTAATGTCGCTATCGGTTTACGTTTTTGTGATAAGATATGGCAGTATTGGATTAACTTATAATCCGCACGGGATGTGAATCGGCATATATGGAGTGAGCGGTTGTTCGTTTTAGGGACACGTGCGCTCGGGTCGCGGGCACGAGCTCGACTGACGTAGGCAGGCGATGCCGCGACGCGACGCCCGCCTCAGCTACGGAGTCTGAAACCGCCCACTGCGCTACGGAAAATCCGACCTACGAATTTTCACTCCAAAACAAATACAGAGTAGGAAATTAAGGCCGGAATTTGAAAAGTAATTAATAATAATTCAATAACACAGTAAATAAATTCTGAATTGATAATGAAAATAATAAGTTTGCGGTGTTTATATTTAGCTGAACTTATTTGACCTAGATATAATAAATGATAGCAAAACAAATTTTAGTTTGCAAAACAATTGTTTGCCGGGTATACTTAAAATTTGAAGTTAAAAATAAATATTTCATATATTTTCATAACAAAATTTAGACTTTTATTATGTTTTATTATTTTTATATGAAACAAAATATAAAATTATGATCAATTTCACTTTATAAATTATAAAAATGTGTACCTTTGCTTTACTTGTTTTTACTCGGACAAATACGTGTAAAATTTAAGACACTTGATAGCCCGTGGCTCGTTGATTGAAACTGAAGGGGAAAGTATAGTGTAATGGAGACGCAGGAATGACACGGACTTGTTTTTTTATAAATTGAAATCATGATTTTGCATAATTAGAGTTTAGTTTATACCTACTTATACATACTGATTTTATGATAAATTATTATCAAACACATAGTTAATACTTAATACAGAATAAAGGTAAGTGAAGTGACACGGGAAAACTGAAAAGTAGTGCCATACAAAACTATTACGATTAGTATTGGGTGATAGTACAGAAAGTTTGATAAAGTTATATTGAGTTACGTAATGAAGCTTTTAACCGCATTACGCGTTCGTTTACTAGAACCGCCTAACAAAATAAATTAAAAATGACTTTCAATCCTCAATTTTTAATATCAACTTATTTTGTATGTGTATTTATACTATTTCTTAATTCTGATAGGTAATATTAATATAATATTTTATTATTTCCATTAATTTGTTTAATTTAACTTGACTAACTGATCTTATCTGTTTATATCTATAAAATTAAATTTACTTTAATTTTATTATTTTAAGTAGTGGTATTTTTGTGTGTTTGAAAGTATTTATTATTTGAAACTTACCACTTACGGTATCTTCTCTTAATTACTGTAAACAGATTTACTCACATTAGTAAATTAATATTGTATAGAATTAAAGTAATTTACTTACGGGATTAAAACAAATGTAATTCTCCCCAAACTGTAAGCGATTATATTCTAATAGAATAATTCTATTTACGAAACTGTCTTAATGGTAGGGAAGCCCGGGGTGCTAAATTTACAGTTACTTGAGCGTAATTTTGTAGATAAGATGCTAAAAAAAATGTTTATATGATGTTTTACATTTCACTGGTGGCTTGTACAGATTTTCGAAAATGGGAAAAATGGAACTATCACACAAAAATACTCGAGCGTGTCAGATGACAGGGGATGTTAAGTTAACTTGTTTGTATGTTTTTATTTTTTAAACGTTTCTACAAGTCATTACTATCATTGAAATAAAACTACTTTTTATCATCCCGACGTTTTGAGCACTTTACAGCGTTCGTGGTCACGGGTAGACTCGGGTAGATCCGTTTAAAGTAGTTTTATTTCAATGAGTAATAATCGAGAAAATCTAAGACAGTGTTACATTACTATCATTAAAAAAAATATGAGATATCTAAAATATAAACCATTCAGCTAAAAAAAAATATTAAAACTACTATCATTTTTCCGTGATTTAAAAGCGACTAGTTTCGCGCGCGTGTTCGTGACATGAATATACACGAAACCATGTATATTGAGCGGAGCAACGCACGGGAGAGGCCGCGGACGTGCTGCGCAAGCGATCCCGTAGCCTCTCCGTTTTCCGTGCTGCGGCGGCCATCGCAGGGGGTTTTAGTGAGTGCAATCTCACATA
>DVXP01000243.1:0-23883 GCA_018235645.1 Junonia grisea | reverse complement strand
TATGGAGCTCAATCCACCACGCTGCTCCACTGCGGATTGGTGGATATACATGTGTCAGAATTTCTTCCGGCACATGCCGGTTTCCACACGATGTTTTCCTTCACCGCCGAGCTCGAGACGAGCTTAAACACAAATTTAGCCAAAATCCAGCGATGTTAGCCAGGGTTTGAACCTGTGACCTTTGGCTGAGATCCACGTGTTCGCACCACTAGGCCATCTCGTCTCTGGGTATAAAATATACAAACAAGTTGATAATATATTCAGATGGTATCGTACCATGTTAACTTTTAAGCCATTCTGATTTAAATGAACATTTAATAGTTATTCCACAAAATATACCACAATAATTGTTATTAACTATTGCGAATTAGAATCGTAATTACGCTTTATTTGTAGTGGACATTTTGATATAATTATTTGTGGTTTCGTATGATTGGTATGACATTAACATAATTACTGAAAATATGGATGATATTAAGTTTCCTTTCAGTGAAATTACAAAATGAAATAAAAAATCTTTTAGCTGAAATATTCAATAAGTTTTTCTCAGTATTTATCCTACTTTCACGTCAAGGAACTTCACCACTAGTCGTGTATAACAAAAATAATAAAACTACCATAGTAAGCATTTTATGTCCCGTGGTTTATATTATGCCGTTTCTATATACTCTTGCTCAGAGGTTCAACTATTCGTTGCGATTGGTCGCGTGTCTTCATAAATTCGACTATTTGTAGGTTACATCTGATTTTTGTTTTTCTACCAATTTCACGTCATAGTAATCACGAGCTCTAAACGCAAGGTTACTTGAAGTACTGATTTTGTTGGTTTTAGTAAATCTTTTGGTCGGCTTTAGTAGTACAGTAAAACCGGCGTAAAATGACGCTTGCGTCGTGTTTCGCCGCGTGAGTAAGGGTACCGAAGGTCCAATTCCCCACCCCTTCCCCATTAATTCCCCATCCATTCCCCCTCCATACCCTCTAAAAGAGCGGCAAATCTTTGGTTGTTTTTAATTTGTCTTCTATCTGTACTTAATGTTGGTATTACTATAACTACAATCTTCGAAACTATTTGGCTGTGTCTTTGTACCACATTGGTGGCAGTCGGGATGTCTGATTCCTTAAATCCTTCAGAAACATTTCATCAGAAGTGTGGGCAAAATGAGGGTATCCGTTTTAATATTGACAATACTCATCTTAATGCTCTCTACTCAAGCAAAGAATTGGCAATATGTTAATCCGGATTAAGATCACATCCAACAAAAACGAAAAGGACTGAGAAAGTTGTGATGGACAAGGGTTGTTTCCGTAGGTCAGGATAAGACACTTATTGAATCAAAACTTTGATGCCCGCTTAAGTGAGTACGGTATTGTAGTAAGAAAACCTGATCACTTCAGAATCCCATTATTACCGGAGTTGAGAAAAAGAAGCTGTTACGTCAATACTCATCTACACTGATATTGAAGAAACGAAATATATCTTTAGTACTCAAAACAGTAAAGAACAGTAATGACGAGAATTGCTAATCTCATCCAGCCGGAAAATAGCTAATAATGTATAAAATAAGAGTAAAATGTGTATGCAATGTCAAAATAATAGATTTTTCCTCTATGCACTATATGGTACCTATGCCTAAACAGCAATTTTTAGAATTTTTAATGCTCACAAAGTCCCGGAAAGCAACTAGTCTCAAAATGGAATAAAACTTGACCGAAAGAGCATATGTATCTGTATATATCTATGAATTGATTGCACAAACCTTTGATAAAGGATCTTTTACTAGAAAAAACTTATATATTAAATTTTGAACTGCACACGAGTCGTAAAGCAAACGCGTAAAAGATAAGGGATAGAAGGTCAGCCCATACGCTTAAAGTGATGAAAGAACAAATTTCATTAAAGACTCCGACGTTGTCGATATGAAAAAAGTTTTCTATGAAAGTTCGCTAAACGATCCCAACATGAAACAGTTTCATACTCGTGCACACTCTGGACACATAATGTGATATTAAAGAGGCGTATGAAACTCATTACGTGGATCAAGAATTTTGGGTACTATACCCAAAGGGACTCGGACCTTACTAAGTTACCTTGTCCATCCCATAATTTATGGCGGATATCCTAATAACCATAAAACAGAAAAGTTAAGGTTTCCAAGTGTGTCGTTCCCAAGGTTTTTTTCCGCTTTCAAGCCCAAGAATAAATTTCAAAAAATTAAGTCACTCTCGCATGAATAGCTACAATTATGTTTTCTAAAAGTTTTTAGCGTGTTTCAAGTGCTATTTAATTAACATAAAATAGCATTTGTTTACAACAGTGTCAAGGTCGGACTAGTATACTTTAAGGGTAAAATTACTGAAGCACTTAAGTGTTTCTACGATAGGTGAGTTTGACTTATGCTTTTCCCTAGGAACCTGGACTGTCACATAATGGGTGCAAAATGATGGTCGTTAAAAATTTTCTTTGGGCTAGCGGTGTCGAAAATCATTTTCTAAGAAACTGTGCCATAGTGTTTACATAGAAAAGGTTTCTTTGACGCCTTCCTAAACATTAACTTGGTTGTTAAATCACAGGCAATATAAGAAACCAAAGCATTAATCCTATCGCTTATTGACGTTAACGGGGAGTTCTGTCTATATGAAACGAGAATGGGGTCAAAATGGGATTTATACGCGATTCCATATCAAAGTACGATCCCTTAAAGAGGATTCTGAAGACCTTATATATCATATTACATCTAAAAATATAAATTCCTTTCACAATATTTTCTGCTTCCTTATACGAAAATGACGTATTGTAATCGGGTTAATATAGGTTTTTTGGCGTCTAAAGATATTTCCATTCTAATGTTGTTTTTTAACAACAATTTTGATTATAATTATTTTCGGCGTAGATATACCTATATTGTATGGAAAATGTTTCGCAAATATTGTAAGCCAATTTGCTGCGTAATGATATGAATTCTGAAATAAGGATTTATATTTACTTTTCTAAAAGCTTTGTTCATTCTAGTTCATTCTATTTATTCATTTTAGGTACCTATATTTTCGCAATCAAGACAATTTTGAATTATTATATAGCTTATTTTTGTTGAAATAAAAATAATATTTTCATAATTTCTTCGCAGGTATCAGCAGTTGTGGATGACGTGTATTCAGAACATTCCCATGTAGCTGGTTCTTTCACCATGCTCGCCAGTTCCAGAGCTCATGTCGGTGGATCCTTGAACGCTAGGGCCCTACCTGGAGCTAGGGTTCACACCAATTTCATTGGATGTCTTAAGAAGGTATAAACATCTCACTTGCGTATTTGTTATTACTAATGCTGAACTAACTATGATTCACAATTAAGTGGAATATGGGTCAGGCAATGAAGGTCGGAGTGTATGGACTGGAGTTTCGTTTTCCTAGAACTGTATACTAGTGACCGTTATTTTGTTTTACAACGTCTAATGACTATACTCAAATGATTTCCATGAAAGCATTATGGGATAGATTCCTAGATACTGTATTTTGATATCGTATTCGTAAAGTATTATATTTTTAAGGCTATGGTTTACTATGATCAACTGAAATGTGAATGTTGCAATTTTATGAGCTTCTAAAAACTCGTTGGTTTAACATAAAATAAATATCAACAAAGGTTTTCTAGAAAACTATGCCATTTTGTTTCCGTAGAAAATGCTTATTTGGTGTCATTTGTAGACTTTACTCGTCCGTTAAATGTCAGGTAACTTCATGTTTGGCGGAACTTAATTTTAAGATCATATTGCTATTGTGACGCCTCATAATTCTAGGAAGCCAAAGCGTTACACGTATTTTTAACATTAGAAATTACTGTATTTTTATTTTCTTTGAAAAGATTCTTATGCATCACATCATTCTAGGTGGAGTTCTCAGCAGACACACTCCGTCTGAACCTCATCGATTTGGCTCGCACTGGCAGTAAATTGATCACCGTGACTGGAAGACTCGAATACGCCTGTACAGCAACTGATTCCGCTGATCCTGTCACTTTTACCACCAGAGATGCGCATTTAGTAAGTATTACTTTATCCTATTTTAATATCATAAATCTTATCTTGTACAGCTTTAAGAGATCGATTAGAAATTCTGTTTCCAGAATTTTTATAATTTTCAAAAATTTCAAGTTAAAGTTAAAGTCAAAATATAAAGTTTTAAGGTAACAACGTAAATATGACACTATTTATATTATGTTTGAATAATTCCATTTCGGCAATATTTTAACGGCTAAAAAGATTTGCATTAATTTTTTTGCTATTATATTTACTATCCTTGGCATAATGTAGGATACAAAATACATAATATATTCATATGTATGTATATTACTACTTAATACGATAATAGTAACGAAGTGGTAGTGCTAATGTAAATTACATATTAATAAGATTTTACTTTAGCTTAATGGTATAACTTTATTAAGGATCTCATTAATCTTAAAGCGAATGTACTCTAAAAGCTACTCTTGTGGTCTACCTCACGTCGTGGTGTTACTCTGCGTAATACCGCATAGTAGTGAGTTAACAAACTGTTGAAAACGACTTCTTTTATTTAATTATCCAAAGAAGGATACTCTTAAGGAGTATCGTAAGGAGTTCTAACTAAAATGAAACAAAATGGTGTTTTATTTAAACCCTTGAATGATAAAGAAACAAACTTGCCTGTAATCTTACCTACAATGTGTACCTCAAATGTTGCTTAAAGAACGTGTCTGAGAAATGCCTTAAGAATTTGATAAATTATGTATCTAGGCAGGTATAGCTAACGACAATATTACTCCGTCCTAGCAATGTATTCTCAGCCTTTGTTACATCCCCATTGTGATAGTTCACGTTCAGGAAGCAAATTTTCCGAAGGTCCAACTTCGAGGCTAAAAGTTTGTAATAGTTGCAATCATAGACTCATTTCGCTTTGAATAGCATTCGAAGCGTTGCTATTCAAACTTCACGTACGAACAACAATAACTTTCGCACACTTCATTACTCTACAATGGAATCCATCGTGAGGGATAAGCACCAATTAAAAACAATGGTCCGCGTGAAAAATCGTCCTCTATAACCCGACCCATTACAGAAAGCGTTACTAAAGTGGAGAGTGCTTTGAGCGGCGGACTCTCGAATTTGGCCGAGTGCTCGGAGTGGTCTTGATCTGATTAGATCGGTATTGGATTTGAGTTAAGCGTTTGACTACCACTCTCGGGGACCCTTCGGCGTTTGGTACAGATAAATAATGTGATAAATGTTCCAGGATATCGTTTTCTAATGAAAATTTAAATTAAAAAAAGTCATTTTAATACCAACAAAGAACTTTAATCTTGGATTCTTCGTTAATCGATATTAACTAGATTCAGATGTAAGTACTTAACCACTATTTTGTATAGCTCAAAAAAACACAATAGGATATTTGGAGGATCAGTTAAAATGTTGTTCTTAATTCTTCATGTTATGTATAATATTGACTTAATGTTAACCACATCCTCCGCAACATATTGGCGCATTGGTTAAACGTTTTAGAATATTTTAAGAAGATGCTTAGTGGTTATATAAAATTGACAACGCAAAGAAATATTGAAATTCTTAACAGCAAAAAAATCACCCAACAAAGTAGAAAGGCACCTACTAGTGCATTTTTCAGGTGTCGTTTACACGAATATCTTTTTATATATATAATTTATTGCTACCGTCTTCACGATTTTCTGTTTTGCCTAAAGGTTAACTGGTATAGAATGCCTTCAGGCATCAAGTCCGCCTTTTGTATCTACGTTATTATAGTTAGACAATAAAGTTTTAAATAAATAAACCAATTCATGTGGTATATTGGGGAAAATTTGTGATCTATCGGCCGCTATCGTAATTTCGTGTACGTACCTAATTCTTTCCTGTAAATCCCATCCAATTCATCCCTTTCGATCAATTTAGAGCAATTTGCTCGAAATAAGCCCGTATTGATTTAGTAAACTAATTTATTGCCTGGGGCGAGTTTTATTTATATGATGCCATTTAGGCTTAATCTATGGAACCGCTTCAATGGCAATTTATTTTCTTGATTGTTTATTAATGGCTAATTTCGACAATGTTATCTTTTAAATACGAGCCATTTCTGTTAGATTTGGTTTATCATGTCTGATTTTTGTAATTTGTATTTATATGCCTTGATTTTCTAAAAAAAAAATTTTTATCTTTAATAAAAACATAATTTACATATACGACATAAAAACCGTCAACCATCAGATATATTATTGAATTACTAGGAAAAAGATGTGCTAATGTTAAGTTAGTAAGCTTGGCTTCGACAAAAAGTTTGGATATAAAACGATTTTAAAGACACTACATAAATTTAAATGAATTTACTATGCGAGTTTTCTACCAGATATTATACAAAAATATAAATTATCTCTTATTATAGTTTCTAAAAATAGAACTCCGAATTATTTTAATTACTGCATGTATCTAAAAATACGCTCAAATTATAATATTCATACATTGTTATAAATTTTCAATACAAATTTTAATTTGGGTTTTAAGTGCTGTGCTACTTGATATTGTGCCCATTAATTTTATAGTGAAAACGTAATTAAATATAGCATATACGAAAAAAATGTTTCTAATTAAAATTCGGTATATGAGTAAAGTGGATTTCATCGCATTAAAGGTCACTGAAACCTTCCAAGGCCCTTTCAGTTTAAGGGATTTCAATGAATAATTAATTTCATTCATATATTTCGACCGCCTAATTTCATTTTGCCCACGCATACTCTGACCTTCAACTAAGTCTTCTAGTGTTAACGCTAGTATATTATTATAATTACTGCCAATATAGGGGTTGGAAATGATTTCATATTTCGATAAAGCTTCGTAAATGGCACGAGAGAAGGGTTGGTGTAAAAATATTAAGTGATCCTACACGCTGTTATCGGATAATGGAAGCTAAAGCGACGTAATCGGAGGACTTAAGTCGAATTTATGTACGTGGTTTAAAATGCTCCTTGTACTGGTAATTTTGTATCAGAATAAGTTTTAGATTTTATATTTATCTAAATGATCACTTTTGTTGCCACGAATTTATTCACTTATCAATTTGGATTATTTAGGGTTTCAGCAGGTCTTTTGATTTATTTCTTGTTTTCTTTTCAACATCTCAGAACTGAGAGAAAAAAAAGTCGAAATAAAAATATTGTAAAATTTTCCAAAAATAACGGATGGCTAATGACTCTCATAGATACGTATAATATAATTGATGGACAGAAAATAATTTAAATGAATGAAATGTAGAATATCGTGATGTCGATCTTAAAATTGCTGATAGCACTGAACGAAGGACTGGCCATTTAAAAGCCGAGGCCGCTGCGGCTCGATAGTAATTTATGGCTTTTTAATTCACGATACAATGTTATAATTGAGTTTAATTGTTCAAATAATAGCCACATCGGAACACTCGTGGGAATAATTCATATTGTTACCAAATTACCATGTTTCTGTCATGATATGTAATTTACATTTTTCTCCAGATATTACCGAAATGGGAAGCTGTGAAGACTGGAACTATATCGTTCAAGTTTCGAACGAACGAACCGAACGGACTTATTATCTTCAACATGGGCGCGAAGCCACCAAGGGTAGGTTGCACGGTAAGGGGTGAAGCTTTTGGGGTTGGACCGTCACCACAAAAGAGAACATTAAAGAAATCATTCCCATCAATATCATAATCATTACCACCAGTTCCAAAAACCTTCTCATCTTCCAAATTATCAGCTGAAGCTTCGTCATCAATATCATTACCATCAAAATGTTTTATACGAGATTGCAAAATACGATTGAATCTTTCATTTCCTTTGAAATATTTAATATGCTTTATCCAATATAGAAATTTTATGTAACGGACTCATCAAAGGCCCTTATAAACTGTGTATTCAGGAAAATTGGAAGCGTTATTATCCCTCGATCGTTTCGTTAAATAAGGTTTTTATTTAGCGGTTAATTATTCTTGATTTAATTTACTGTTTTTTCGTTCTGGCCTTGAGGAAGATAAAAGAGGATAAACATCGCTTTTAAAAGTGTAATTAAGACAGAAGTATAGGTTTTTCTGCGTAAATTTGCAATCTCCTATAAATCGTACTTAGTGGATGAGTATGAGAATTAATTTTTTAATTAAAGCTTAATTGGTGACCGCGGTGTCTTAATTAAATTCGGCTACGGATTTGAATTAACTTTGTACGTTTAATTTTCTCTCGTGTTTCATCCACTGAGTATATTGCATGGTAGGTCAAGGTAACGAGACTTTGAAAATAAAAAAAAAATCGGTAACACAGTCGTAGGGGAATTTGTGTATGGTACCTTATAAAGTTTCACCCACTTGGAAATGTTGAAGTGTGTTGTGTTTTTTGTGATTGACGTGCACGTAGAACCCCAAGCACTGTGGTACACGGAACATCCTGAGCACCTAATCCTGACGGCTTCTCCAGTGTATATATCGAGGTCGTTATCAAGAAAGGCTTTATTAATACCTACACAAATTCGCACCACAATCCCACGGTTTTAGTTATCATGTATATTGATTTATATTATTATATTTTCAATAGTTTTTATATATTATAATATGTAGATATCTCTAAGGTTTTCCATTAGTTTTATTTTCACTTTCTTTTATATTATTACTATTAATAAGAAAACATAGTTTTAGCTTATTTATTCTGTTACCTAGAAAAATACTTTAATTATAAATAATATAGTTTATAGTATTTTAAATCACAGTTTTAACGATACTTATTTTTTCTCTTTCTGTTTTAAATATTAAAGATTTCCAGTATAAATCCTATAGCTCCTACAAAATATTAGCAATATTCGATATTCTTTATTAGACAGTAACCTTACGATTTGCATGTCTCGTTTTAGCGAATGTTAGTATTCAGAATGTTTGCGAATAGTTTGCATGCACTACGTCAGATGAATCGGAAATTTCTATTCTACTTTTTAGCGAACGGTTTTATATTTCAGTTACTTGTTAACTTTTTGTATTGTGTTTCGAGTTACGTGTTCTTTGTTTCTATGTAATGAATGCTTCTAAGCTATTAGTTCTGTATACTTTATTTTCTACCTAAAAAAAGAAAATCGTGGAATCGTATTTTGAATTCATTCTTTCCAATTAGTCGATTTTTATTTTGCGATTTAATTGACGAATGGAATTTATGCTTTTATTGTTATTATAGTCTTATGTTATATAGAATTTGTTTATTATAATCAATGGAGATACAATGCATAGAATAATTCCCGCCTTGTAGCTGATAGTACTATTACTCTTAGTCGGGATTTGCATAATGAAGATCAAACGGTATGATAAATAATGATATGCGGCTGGCCGTATCATAATTGTAATTGGACTTAATTGGAGACAATTTCTAAATGTTTAATTCAATTAGAAAAATAATATTGGTATTTAAACATCTCATTCTATTTGGTAAATAACGTACAGCAACCAATCATTTTACCTTATAATCTATATTATACTTGTATTATATTTCTAATATGTATATGTAATGATAAAAAAAGTTGATAACTGTTTAAAAGGAACCGATTTAACACAACAACACATTTTAAAAGTAAAAAATGTAATGAAATGGGGCTTATTAATCATTGATATATTGTATTATTCTTGCATTACTTCTGTTGTTGATTCTATTTCAAAACTAACATGTGTATTTAAATCTTCTGTTTTTAATTCTATTATACTTTATTTGTTAGATTTAATATTATCTACATCATCGATATGAATAACATTTTTATCATAATGCGGTATTTTCTTCTGTTTCAGGCCGATCTCTTTGCGGTGGAGATTCTCAATGGTTACATCTATGTCCACGTGGATCTAGGGTCTGGTGGGGTTCGAGTTAGGGCATCCAGGAGACGGGTGGACGATTCGCATTGGCATGAATTTCTTCTGAGAAGAACTGGTAGGGATGGAAGGGTCACTGTTGATGGAGCTAATGCGGAATTTAAGACGCCTGGTTGGTATTTGCCATTATTAAAATTTAATATATTACTAATTTTGAAACAAGCTATATAAGCAACAGTAAGATTAAGACTAGATACTATTTCATGCGACATTTTATGTGTTTTTTTTCCGAATTTAATACTTAATTTTTAATACAAATACAAATACTTAATACAAAAAATACACAATATCTTTTGATTAAAGGTGAATCCAACCAACTGGAGTTAGATGGGCCTCTCTTCGTCGGAGGCCTCGGCGCAGAATACTCAGCCTCCAGAACTCCACCAGCATTGTGGACAGCTGCTCTAAGACAGGGCTTTGTAGGATGTATACGAGATTTGGTACTGAATGGAAAACCTCAGGATCTTACGGCGTATGCTAGACAACAGGACTCTGGTAAGTAGAATTAATATGCATAAGAAATAAACTACTAAGTAGATCGTCTATAAAAATTATTAAACCAAGAAAACCAAGAATTTCGATAAGACGTTTGAGACGATCCACAGTCTTACTTCCTAGAGCACTGCCGCGGTAGACGGAAGGTGTGGATTCAAATTCCGCAAAACTTTTTTTTTTTGAAGTTAAAAGCTTAAACCTATTACTTGTAATTATTTCTTACATACAAGGAGTATGAAGGAAATTAAGGCTACATTTCAAAGTAGGTAATATTCTGGACATCATTGAAATTTATCATAGTATGTTGTATTTTAAACATCTTTGCATTATTAACATTTTCAGCGTCAGTCAAACCGGCTTGTCATGTTCTGATGAAGCAATGCGTCAGTTCACCTTGTCAGCACAATGGGATTTGTTCGGAAGGTTGGAATCGACCGTTATGCGATTGTTCCGCAACCAATTATGGTGGACCTACATGTGGAAGGGGTAAGAAATATTTTTGGAATTTGAGTGTCTTGCTTACAAACTTTTTTTAAGTATGTAGATCTGTAAATGAATGAGTAATTTTGGGATAAAAGAAAAGCGTCTCATCATATATTATCTTACATTTGTATATAAGGTGCAGGTTTAATACGTACTCGTTTATTACATAATGATTAAAGAAACATGAAAATTAAGTATGTGTGTGTATAAGTGGTATAAGTAAATTAGAACAATAGAAGGGCTTGGATAAATTTAAACACAATTGTCTATCTTTCACTTTATGACTATTTATAATTTATAATTAATGACTTCGTCATTAATGCTAAAATTTTTATTACTTGTTATCCCAAAATACTGTGAAATATTAATTTATATTATTGAATTACAAATATTTTATTTTTTAAATTTCAGAATCACCTACAATATTCCTAAATGGTAGTCAGCACCTCACAGCTGCACTGGGTCCAGAACATGTCACACAAACTGAGGAACTGCTACTACGGTTCCGTACCACTAAGGCTGGATTACTTTTGAGGACTGCTTCTGAACATTCTGCTGATAGGATCGAGCTAGCTGTGGCTGCTGGAAGAGTTAGAGCAAGTGTACGATTAGGGGATAGAGAAAAGGTACGTAAGTTATAATGATACATTTTGTGAACTGACATTTTTATTGAGATATTACTTTAGATTGGTTGATATAATTAAGATTACTTGGTTTTAAAGCGTTTTTGAATTAAGTATCGATTCAAAAATCGTAATTAAATTGTAACGCTTGATAAAAGTGTAACTATAAAATAATAATAATTTATAACCCAAATTAAAGATATTGTAATGGAGAAGAACATCTTAGTTGAATAAAACTCTTTTAAATTAAAACCATATTATAATATAATAGTATTAGCAGCTAAATTGCCATAAATGTTTCAGAATCTTCTAGCCGGTACAAATGTAGCTGATGACAAATGGCACACAGTACGATTCTCGCGTCGGGCATCGAACCTCAGGCTGCAGGTAGACGGAGGGCAGTCAGTCCGCGGTATGTTATGTACGTATGCACGGGAAAGCACCCGCACCATTTTATTTTGACCCTAATGTAGTGGACCATAAGGTTGGTTTTGATTTTGCTCTGTTGATACCAGATACTGAAAGTGAACATTCCGTTTATGAAATATTTGTTACTAATGATACAGATGATGAGATGGATACACATAATAAATAAAAAGAACTTGATATTAGTTCTTATACATCTGTTTTAGTACTTAAAAGTAAAGAGATTAATATCATTGAAGATTACAATATTATGGTTAATAATAATTTCGAAATACAAAGCGAAATCAATATTAGAGTTACTATAATATTATAAGAAACATATTAAATAGTAATAGTTTAATAATTGCACGAGTAAACATAATTAATATTGATACCAATCCATTGAACTAATTGTGCAATTATGAATCTTAATAAGAATAAAATAAGATTAATTTTCTATTAACGCTAAAAATCACAAGCGTTCCTTGATGTTAGATGTCCTATTAGCTGTAGATTAGACGCTTATTTTCAGTTGGTTTTAGCTGGCACTTGGTACCTTCACTTTTCTGTTCTTCTGATGCTTTTTTTTCTTCTGTTGTTTTGACTTTTGTTTTCTTTCTCCTGTAGCTTTCTCTATTTTATTTTTAGATATTAAAACTTCTATGTAACTACCTGTTTTGGTGGTATGATCAGTAAAATATTAGTTATAATTACATCGCAAAACAAGTAGTTACAAAATTAGATATAAAACCTTTGTAAATAAATTTATCTCTTTCTAATATTATGGAAACAGATGAATTAATTTGAACTTACTTCCAATCGCCTACTATTAGTTACTGTTACAGTTATGACGTAGATCTTCTGGATAATTAAACAGGTTTTAAGTATACTAAAGTTAGTTTAGTTAAAGCTAGTTACTGTTGACCTGTAAAATCGCTATGAATTATAATTTCTATCACTACACTTTTCAATTGAAGTAATTTAGACTTATGGATAATCTTTTCTGTGGAGCTTGGCTATCTTCATGCAAAAACTTTTGGGCTGATAGACTCTGAGTGTAAATATGTTTTGAGGCTGCTAATCGTGAATCTTTAAGGCGTTTACTTTGCTAGTTTCTATTGATTTAAATGTCAATGTTGTGACTAAATGTGAAATGTGATAAAGTATTCGATTTTATTATTTAATCCGATTTGTTTTACAGCTGAAACAATTCTAGGGAAAGCGTCTACTTTAGAAATTTCAACGTTACATTTAGGAGGCCTTTATCATCCAGAAGAGGAAATCCAAATGACGTCAACATTACCTAACTTTGTAGGATATCTTCAAAAGTTTATTTTCAATGGTATAAAATATATAGACATGGCTAAAACATTGGGCATTGGAATTGGTGATGAAAACAATAATATATACGATTCATCTAATATCATATTTACGGGAAAATTCGTAAAGCCAGACTCTCTAAACGTTTATAAGGCTGTGACCTTTAAATCGAAACACACATACGTTGGATTGCCATTACTGAAGGCATATGGAAATACATACTTAGATTTTTACTTTCGAACGACTGAAATGGATGGATTGTTATTTTATAACGGGGGAAAGAAACAAGATTTTATAGCTGTTGAATTGGTTAATGGCCATATACACTGTGTGTTCAATCTTGGAGATGGTGTGGTTACAATGAAGGATAAATTGAAGAATTTCCTAAACGACAACAGATGGCATACAGTTTCGATACGGAGACCAACACCGAAAATTCACACGATGCAAGTCGACGAAGATTTGGAAACACACACAACAAGTATGATTGAGAATGATAAACGAACTTTTATTTTTATAGAACATACTGTAATTTCTGATCTAATTTTAGGTTCTAATCTTATGCTGGAGTTGGATAGTGTTTTATACGTGGGTGGTGTGCCTAAAGACATGTACACGGCGTTACCAGTCGGTGTACTATCACGGCAAGGATTTGAAGGATGTATGTCGAGTTTAGATCTCCCTGGCGAGTCTCCATCTTTGATTGAAGACGCTGTTGTACCTAGTTCTTCATTAGTGTCTGGATGTGAAGGTATATGACTAGAAAAGTCATTTTTTTACAAGTATTTAATATTTCTGTGCCTTTTGTAGTTTTTCTTGAACATTTTTTATTCACAACAATAATATTATGTTTCAGGCCCAACTAAATGTACTCACAACGCATGTGCCAATAAGGGTGTGTGCGTACAGCAGTGGAACACCTACGTGTGTGACTGTGACCTTACATCTTTCACTGGTCCTACATGCTACGATGGTAAATATATTTTTAATTTTCACTTTTAGTTCGAAATCTTACACTTGAGAGCCTGAGAGCTTTTAAACAAGCAAGTAATTTAATTAAGAAATATCCTAAAAATGTATAAAATATGAATACAACAAATGTATACAATTGTGCATGGAATCTTGAAGCTTGATAAATTGTAGGCAAAACATTTACATTTATGCAATAAATTCAAATCAGCATAATATTTTCTGAATAACATTTCATACATTCCCTTTTATTCCAGAATCCATCGCATATGAGTTCGGTCCCGGTCGAGGCATCATAACGTACACGTTTCCACCCAGCGCGGTAGCAGACACTGAGACTGATAAAGTGGCAGTTGGTTTCGTTACCAGCAAGTCTGATGCTGTCCTCTTGAGGATCGAGTCGTCTAACACACAGGATTACATGCAGATGGAAATTGTAAGTACTATAATAAAAAAGCTGAAAAAATAAATTTATAAGTGACCATTCAACATAGAAAAAATTTTGTGCTATGGTTCATATTACAAATAAATATACAGCTTGAAATAAATAAATGATTGCGATAAATAAATGAATTAGAATGTTTAATTTAAAAATCTAGGACTGGTTAATCGGTATAAAGTAATAAGCAAAGTCACTTCATCATCACATTGCTATTAAAATTACGTAGGCGTTATTTCGAGTTCTCTTCGCATTTATTCTGGATTTACACAAGGGTCACCAGGGTCCATTTATTACTGTAGCCTAGGTTTTAACAGGTTACTGACTTTTATACAGAGCGATTGCCGTCTGACCTCCGCAACCTCGAAAGATACTAGTAAACAATTGAACTAGAATTTTCTACTATACTTCGTACTGTATTGGGTTCCGTACTTCAAGTTGATGGAAGAAATAATGTAGAACTTAGTACAAAGTTTACTCAAAACTAAAATCTATTTTAAACCTTGTTTAGATCCGAGGAAATCTCTTCATGGTGTACAACGTAGGTGATGGTGACCATCCGTTGGGTGATGAAGCTGCGAGGGTGGATGATGGTGCTTACCACGTCGCGAGGTTCACTAGGAATGGCAGTCGAGCAGCCTTACAGCTGGATAACTACGCTGTTAATATACGACATCCACAGGGTTAGTGGGATTTGGCTTAAAAATTAATTATAGTAATAATAAGAATTAATTTCAGTTACTAGGTACCTGAATTTTAATTACTATTCTTTTTGATTGCCAATATAAAATATGTAAATGTATGTTAAATATCCATAATAGTTAGGTCCAGCTCGGAATAAATTTTGGAACTCATTTTTTACGAATGCCACACAAGTATCTTTAACTTCGCATATTAGATACGCAAAACAAAAAACAAACGCAATATTTCATCAATAACTTAAATTTTACGGTATTACCGAACATAGTACAAAAATTCCAAAAACAAATTGGTCTTCACATTCTTCTATTAGTTACCAATAAGCAACATTTTCAGGTGGTCAACAATCATCAATCTTCAACGGCATGTCACGTGTAACAATAGGCGGTGGAGGTGGTGGTGGGAGATCATTTAGTGGTGTGGTGGCGGGACTCGTGTTAAACGGTGCTCGTTTGTTAGACCTGGCTGCTGCTGCTGATCCCGCGGCTGCACTGAGAGGAGATGTAAGGAGAGCTCGTGCGCCTCTCGATCGTGATATTAATCGAATGCAGCAGGTTTGTGACATTTTTACTGTTAGCGTTATCGACACCTTTAGTTTCATTGTCACGATATTAACAGCCGTTTTGATGTTGAATCTGTGCTGCATATACACAATTATCAGTTCCAAAAATGTGCTTTGCTAATCACAGTATGATTAGAATAATGTTTGAAACAGTATTGGTACGTACCTGTTTTGAGTACGCTAAAAGCGTTAATATCAGCATTGTAATCAATTGTATTTTATGTTCTACATGATAAAAAGAAAGCATAACATAAATTGTATTATTATTGTTTGATATCTTTAGTAAACGAATATACAAAGCAGATTTTTTTTGTCAGACATCCCCACTATCTATTTATACAGGTTTAGTAAATTATAAAAATTACCCAACTTACCAAACCAAACTAAAACCGAATCACATATCTTATACCAAGTAAATATAATATAAGTTAAATATTATACAAACTCGTTATCTTCACATCTTCTATCATTACAGACTCCACCATCAGGCTACGGTGGACCTGGTGTATTAGACGAACTCGTGTACTCCGGAGCAGGGTCTGGCTGTCGGGATGATGATGAAGACGCCTGTGTGTTACCAGACGCGGGGTCTGGTGATGATCTCATCACCCCAGTTTACGTACCGTCTACGAGACGACCACCTTCTAAATTACATAAGGTAAATTTTTCAAAACAACTTTTTAAATGGTAGCAAAGTAAAGTGTAAATTTTGTAATTGGTTATTTAGCGATCGTTTCTGCTTCATGAATTAGACTTTGTAACTCTATTCGGAAAGAATGGTAGCCTAAATTGACAAATGCAATTACTATTAGGTATATTGTTAAAAAATTACATTTATGTAAATTTGCTATCATTTTTTATTTTAATTACAATGCATAAATAACAGAGCCCTAATAATATTAATTAATAAATTTGCGGTATCTTATTATACGGGACCTTTACGTAGAGCATTTTGGCCCTTAGACAGTGAAAAATTATTTCATAAATAGTTAAAATTTTCTTTTAACGAATTTCAGAGCGATATCAGCGGCAAGCTGATGAAACCGTGCGATGACGAAGACTGCATCGAAGGTTCTGGATCCAGTGGAGAAGAAATCACCGAACCAGAACATCCAGCTACCACGTAATAATTCTTATTATTTGATATATTCTTTAAAATATGAATACAATATATAGTAAATATTTATAGAATGTTCTTTTCTTCAAGTTCCAAATTTTAGATACTTTTTTTTTTTGTAATTTTGCAAAAAAATTATAAAGATAATATGTAATTTATTTTTCGTTTATGTATCCACTTCTTATAATAAAGTACCTAACAATACCAAATTTCCTCCACAGTTCTGGCGCAAGCAGTACCCATGCAATGACTTCCCCCACTGCACCAATATCCACGGAACACGTGGACAAATCCCTACCAGGGTCTACAGATAGTGGGACTGACACAACTGGTACTACCAAAAGCGATCAGACTACACTACCAGATCATGATAATATGCATGCTGGTACACTGGACACAGCTACTACACCGGAGAAAGGGACTACTCCTACTGAAGGTGAGAATGTTTAACTAATAAATGTTTTTAAATCGTTGTACTAACATAGGATGTGTATTTTAGTACTGTCTAAGGATCCTGCTTACCTTGAAAGCGAAAACCCAATTAATTGATTCATATTTTTCCTGAGTTATGTATATCTTTATGACACGATGAAGTTATCATCTTGAACAATTTATGTTACTAAAATATTTTTTTTTTATTATAGTGTCAAAGACATATATTATCATGTATAGATTCGAAAGTAATGATTGGTCGCTTACTATAATTAGCTCTGTGAGAATACAAATATACTACTCTATTACTTTGTACAATTTCTGAATTAATTTCATAAAAAAAAGTATTTCAAAAGTCAATGAACAAAAATCACCGTCTTATTACAAGAACAGCAGGAGTAGAATAATAATATAAGTTAAACATGAAATTTCATACTAATTTCAGATCGTTCCCACCCTGGCCATTTCACTCCAACAATGATAGGCAAACATACAGAATCAACTCGGACCACAGAAGAAGATCACCACATACCAGATTACGAAGATCATAAAAACGAAATAGAAACAAGATCACCTACATATGAGATTGAGGAACAGGATAGAGGACATAGGGGGAATTTAGGTTATAATGGATATGAACATGAGATTACTACTAAGTGGTACCATCCGAAGACTACAGATAGCAGGGTGGTGCCACCAGAGTCTGAATTCTTTGCGACTGTTGTTGGTAAGTTGGGTGTTAAGTATTTTGTTTTAACCTATGGGTCTCTATTTAATTTCAAAAAAATAAATTTATTTCAATTAATTTGTTTTGTGATTTAATTTGACACTTATTTTGTTTTAAGTGTATTGAAGAATGGTACTACTAATACTTATTCTGAAACCAGAATTTGTTAGTTTTAAAAATATTAATTTTAAATCAAATTTACTGGTTCAATGAAGTATTTAAATTCATCTCATCCTCGGCGGTGAAGGAAAACATTGTGAGGAAACCGTGCCGGAAGAAATTCTGACACATGTATATGCGTCAACACGCAGTATAGTAGCGTGGTGGATTAAGCCCCTTAACCTTCCTTCCCTAATAGAAAAAGAGGCCTTTGCCCAGCAGTGGGACATTTATAGCCTAACTTAACTACTTTTTACTCTACTAGTCTATTATGTCTATTATGTAAATATGACGATTTTCAAGGAAACATTCACCAATTCCACAGGTATAGTGGCTTCAGTGCTGATAGCGATAATCCTGATAGTGATCATCGTGCTCAAGCTGGTGTTCCGCCTGGACCCGTCGTACAAGGTCACTGAGGATAAGAACTACCAGCAGAGCGCCAGTGCGGCGTTACTTGGGAATCAGGTAAGGAACCATATATAGACTTTTTTGTGTAGTCGACTCTAGATGTAGTTAATTAATTACCAACGTCATCATTCATCTGTAAATTTTATACCTACAGTCAATTATCAAGTATATTGCACAAAATAAGTTGTTACATGCTTAGAGTTGTGAGGAAGGTGGCAAAGATCATCTTTTTAATCGAAAGTAAAATAGTTATTCAAGTGTTATAATTTAATTGACTCCCTAAAATTAGGAAAATTAATTTTTTGTATGGGATAGGGGCCAAACGAGCTGACAGATTATCTAATGGAAAGTGAATGCTGCCGTCCGTGGACATGTGCAACAGCAGAGGAGTTATAAAATGCGTTGCCAGCCTCTTAGGAGAAATTGATAGGGAATGTATGGGGAAGGGGTGAGGAATTGGACTTCCGGTAATCTCACTCACGTGGCGAAGCACAACGCAGGCGCCATTTTGTGCCGGTTTTCTGTGAGGCCGTGGTATCACTCCGGTCGAGCCGGCCCATTTATTCAAATGTATGGCTCCCCCACGTATAAATGTATGGATTTTCACTTTTTTGCAGTGAAATAGGATATTTTACATCTAATTTTCATCGACTTTATTTGTTTTGCAGCAAGCTCACTCAAGCTACCAGAGCGCGGGAGCGGGCGCGTCCCGTTCCTTACAGCCGCTGCCGCTGGCCCGCAACGGCGCCGCCCTCGCGCCGCCGCAACCCGTCAAGCGTGACGGCATCAAGGAGTGGTACGTGTAGGTCTGTGGCTAGGTGGCTTGTTGGTCAGGGTCAATAATATGCGAAGTGTCGTTTTTTTTTGGTTTTTTATTTGATGTTTTTTGGTACTTATGCTGATGTTTTTTATGAGAGGTGATTTTTTGGTTAAATTATCTGATTCGTTTGCATAGATATTTTGAGTTATTGAACGAAATGATAGTAATGTTATTTTGTTTAACAATAAGTGCAACGTGTAATTTTAATTAAATTAAAGTAGGTATATTTGACAGAAATCGTTTTGATGATTTTATTATTGGTTATGTTGATTTGTAGCGAAATGTCTTAAAACTGTTCAGACTGTTGGATCAAATGTATGTTAGAAGCAAGAAACGAAAATGTATAAAACTGTATCACCACCAACGACCATTGAAGATATGACAATCGATTTTGATCATTAACATTGATTTTATAATTCATTATAAACATAGTACTTAAATTAACTGTATAAAATGTTAAAACCAACTACCAAATATATACAACATGCCTATTTGTGTTCAAATCAATTGAAAAGCTTTACTGGTGAACGTTATACAGTTACTTTAATACATACATCTTTAGCTAAAATTTTGTTTGAATTATAACAAATTGTTTGTTGAAATAAAAGTAAATCTGCATTCAAATGTTTGTAATCATTCTAAAAATTATTTACATCCATCAAGGTGCTAAGTAAATTTGTAATATTATTGACTCTGACTGCAATCTATACAAAACCAGTATTCTCGAACTTCGTTCAAGTCACCTAAAACGGAACATATCAGCCCTAGATCGATTTATATACGATTAGTGATTCGAATATCAACCCGTAGACGCTTCATTCCTTTATTAGCTGAATGGATAATTGATAATCGATATTAAAAAGCCGAAATCGATTTGATGGTTGGTATGAATCGATTAGTAATGGTTAAGTTGCATAAGATAGAAATGAAAATACCGACTGATACGCAAGTGTTAATGTAAATATTAATTATTGTAACGTTGTAGTCACTTGTGCGATCGGGTGTGAGTTATTGAGAAATTGCGAAAACCTGAAACGTTAAATTGAGATGATTACTAATCGTCTCTCAAGGAATAAACAACGTAATGTTAGATTAAATATAACTAGATTTATTTAAATTAAATATTACTTTAAGTTAGGGAGTTGTTTTTATTGTAAAACTGTTTGTATCTTGAGAGGTGTTAGTAATTTGTCTATCGGATCCAATTGCTTTAATGAAATGTTTGTCATTTTCATTCCGATTTTCTTTTCGATCATCAGCTTTATTGAATTAACCCATGCCCTTTCTGCCTTTCATAGTTTTATTAACGCTAAGACTTATAAATAGATTGGCTGTAATGGTTATTTCATCAGATGTTTCTTATAATTTAAATTTATCTTCGCATAAATCTGTTATGTATATTTTGTAACCAATTATATGAAATAAATTATTGTTTATGATTGCTATTATCATAAATGTTTATGGTAATTCTTCTTTTATCATGAATTTGGTTACCTTATCTTCTTACTGTTTTTGGAATCTCTAAATAAAACTTAGTAATAAATATCTGATGAATATAATTCAAATGCAAACAATATGAATAGGGGTACAAGCCTAAAATTTGGGCTGCCATCACTGAAAATGAAGCATATCGTTCAACTGAAGACTACGGCACTTTTACAATTACAAGTTTCTCTTTCCTATATATATTAGGTCTTATACAATATTTTTAATATATAGACGACGCGAGTAGGGAAAAATATATCGATGGTCGATTAGCTTGATAGAGACAGGTATAATAACATGGAAGGCGTTAAAACGTACGAGCTTGTAGGAAATGGTGGTTCCGTAGATGATTTTATGCATAACCCGTTGAGTTGAACGAAATTGGTTTTCTGATTCCAATACCAGTTTTTCTAATAGAGGCCTAATTGAAGAGTTTATTTCGACACGATGTTAATGAATTAAAAATTGTTGAATTGAATTGTAAATATTTATGAGATCAATACGAAAGAAATAAAGAGTTATAACTAATCCAGGACTTGTTCCTCAAAGCGTCCTAATCGTATCCTATTTATAAAATAAATGAATAAACAAATATAAATCATACAACTTCATAACCATTTCAAAGTTTATATCCAAACGAAATACTTTTCTTTTTCTCTATAAACCATTGGATTAATAAAATCGGAAAAAATCATATATTGATACATATTTCTTGTTTTGTCTCTTGTATTTTCATTTAAGTCAATATTAATGCATTTAACTTCAATTCAATCTTCAATATAATTACCGATATGTTCTACCACATCATCAACGCAAATTAGTTAAGTGATTTCGCCCTAAGCTTCATCATTTACAAATTCCTCTACGATTTTTTATATTACGAAAAAAAAATATCGCTTATATTTTGTACAATAAAGACATCCACCGTCCCGATTTCCTCTTTCCCAATAAATTTTCAATTAGCTTTAAATAAAAGTCATATTTATATAGATTGTTAATGGAGCACAGGTTTAAGGTACTCGAAGTTGCATTTATTGTATATAATTAATGTAATTAAACGGTATTGTACGGTGTAACGTCACACTCGTTTTACGGCACAAAATGTTAGAACAACAATTTGTTTGTCAATTTTAGGTCGTAATTAATGGTTAATGTATTTTAATTGTTCGTTTGTATTGGATTCTTGATTTCGTTTCGCTGTATCTGTTTCTAATACGTCTTCATGCTTGTCATGGATTGGTTGGTCATCAGATATTTTGGTATGAGAAGTGTTAACTGTTTTGGAATAAATGTTACGTGTTTATTTGGTAAATGTTAATGTTAATGGAATGTAATATCATTTTCAGTAGTCATCAGTTGTATAACTGAATCTTCTAAATTATTTTCTAGTTCCATTCTCATTATATGTTGGAAAGAATGTACTGGTGATGGATTAAAGTATCTGGTGATATCTGAAAATTGTGCACCGAACATGCTAGAGTCACCATGAAACACAAATGTCGACCATTTGTATAAGTGTCTGACACTTGTAAAACTGCATTCATAGTTGCAAAAAGAAGTTACCAAACATTAGCTATTACCAAAACCAAATTCTCAAGTAGTACTCAATTTAAAGTTGCCCTTAAATCTTGAGCTATTTCTGTTCGTCACATTTCATTTGATAGCACGAGAGTTAAAGCCTATTTTAAATTAAGTTTGAGAATTTTGACTTTAGTCACTCTAGTGTGTTCGGTTTTATTCTAATAAAAATTTTGTTTCTTTAAACCGTGTTCATTTACAATTGTTGTACAGCCGATTTCGATCGGACCAAGGTTTGTTTGTGTATAACGTCAAATTTTGAAAAATAATAATAAATTATGTAATTTACATCTTGGTTTTGTTTTCTTTACCTTTTTGAAAATTAATATGGATGCAGAGTGTTTATCCATATTTTGGTTAAAAGCAATGTCAAATTGCTTACATTGTACTAGCTGATGCCTGTAACTTCGTCTGCGCGAGAAATTGACAAAGATGGTAGGTTAATTAAAATCCTGTAGAATTAATTAAAATCCTTTCTTAGCGGATACATATTATCTACCTACATGCTAAATTTTAGCTCGATCCGTCCAGTGGTTTGGGCTCTGCGTTGATAGATCACTATGTCAGTCAGTTATATATTTAGATTTATTTCACTTGACATCTCTATATTGAAGCTCAAAAAGAAAAAATAGTTTTTAATAATATTGCTAGAAGAAGATATTATTCTTCTTCGTTGATATTGTTTGTTTGTTGCCTTTACACGCCATAAATAATGAACATATTGTCATAATGATTTGGAGACGAAGTAAAAGGCCTAGACTAAATGATAGGATATATTTTACAACTGGAAAATGACCTCTTTCGGAGTGAATAGCGTTTTCTTACCTAAAGCCATACGACTACCGAGGAAATCTCTTCATGGTGTACAACGGAGGTGATGGTGATCATCCGTTGGGTGATGAAGCTGCGAGGGTGGATGATGGTGCTTACAACGTCGCGAGGTTCACTAGGAATGGCAGTCGAGCGGCCTTACAGCTGGATAACTACGCTGTTAATATAAGACATCCACAAATATTTATCACAAACATAAAAAATACGAAGAGGGGTCCGTAATGACTTAAAATACTGGTTTCCATGCTTGATAAGCCGAGAGCCGAGATGGCGTAGTGGTGCAAACACGTGGATCTTAACCAAAGGTCACGGGTTCAAACCCTGGCTAGTACCGTTGGATTCAACTGCTAAATTTGTGTTTAAATTCATCGGCGGTGAAGGAAAACATCGTGAGGAAACCTGCATGTGCCGGAAGAAATTCT
>DVXP01000242.1:0-23887 GCA_018235645.1 Junonia grisea | reverse complement strand
TTGAAAGGGTAGACCCCCATGGGACCACCATTGCAAGCATATCAGGATGTGATGGTGGGATCCTGGAGAAATCGAGGGAACTTCTTATAAATTGTAGGCACACCTATTGCGATTTCAGTTATTTTCAAAGTAGCTCCGTCATTTGCTTACGCCTTTGCCTGCTTGGCACCGACTTCAAAATATTTTAGAATAAAAAGATTATTTTTAGCTTTTCAGTTTCCTTTTGAAGTCGGTTTCATTTTTGCTAAAAAGTTATTATGTAAAACCATTTTAGATCATTCGACCACTTCTTTACCCCAAAAACCGAAACGAAATAATATTTTCTATTTCTATAGAATAAAAAAAAATTAAATATTGTAGCATCATTTTTGTTTTTATTTTACTAATAAACTGGCAAAAGTTAAAAAATTACACCACGTTCTACGCCGCCGGGCGTCACGCTCCATTTTTATATCCAATACCGGGTTAATCGCGCTTAAACTATCGCTATCAGTTTCAATGAGGAACTTTTTAATACTTTTTTCAACACTTTGTATGGAAATACACACTTTTTTATTGTATTTTGTTCAAAATCGGTAGGAATGTGAATATTAAAATCGATATCAAAATCGATTCAGCAATAAAATATAAAATTCATGAAATTAAAGGAATATTGAAAAATTGTAGGAATCGGTGTAATAATGATCCAATGATATTACCAATTGAAGTTGTCTTTTTCTTCAAATATTTTCTGTGGAAATGGCGCTTCATTTTAAATTAAATGACAAAAATATACTAAAGGCGACAGTTACAACGCGATTAGGGCTCAGAACTGTTATTTAACAAAATTGCATCGCTTACCGGTTTCAAACAATGTTTATTCTAAAATGGCAGTTCAAAGTTATTACACTGCACAGCATCAATGTATCGATTTCAATTTCAGATAAAATATGTACATTAAATTACCACTAATACATCTGCTTATAAAATAATTGTGTTGGGTACAAATAAATTTAATAAAGGCAAAATCAATAACGGTTATAATTTATACTAATCATAATTGTTGTAATATTCACATTGAGTTAAGGCTCATGTTATGTCTTCCCTTTCTTTCTCATTCAAAAATTACAACTCTATAAAACATAACAAATAATTGACAAGATATGAACTAAAACTTCAATTCAACTGAAAGAATTTATTACTATACATAGAGCCTTGTTGTAACCTACTACACCTCGTATGTGGGTTAGCTCGACAAACTCTTACCTTTACAAAAGCCAAACCTAACTCTTCATACATCTTTCTACCTTCTACCTATACTCCATTTTAAGCTGGAATAAAATACACGCACGTATACATTTAAGCTTTTGTTTGTTATTAATGTAAATGGGTAGCGGTCTTGACATCAAATAAGGTGACATCCCGTTAGCCTGCCATGAAAAAGAATCCTAGTCATAAAAAATATTGTAAATCATTGCATGTATTCAATCAAGACATAATTATAGTACATTAATTCTATAACCAAAACGAAACAAAAATAATTCCCTAATTGCGCACGCAATAAAACTTCCCTAATATTAGCAAGTCTCTCTGGGCGGCATTCACTGGCCCATATAAATATGCAGAGCGATTTTCCCGTTAAAGTGGAAAAGTTAAATTGATACGTGCCGCGTCGCGCCGCGCCGCGCGTCTCCGCGACGACTCGGCCGCGCTGTGCAAGCATCCATTGTAGTTTCGCGTTAGCAGGGAAAAGTTATTTATTATTTAGGACAACGCTACTCGGAGAACAACGGTTTTTTGTGCCTTAGCAGTCTATTAATAATAAAGGAAGCATATTTTTCCTGAAAATGTTCGTTCACAATTAAACTAACAAAAATTCAAAAGAATACTTAATATGCAAACGCTAATGTTTTATTTCTAGAAAAAGCAATTACATATGAAAGTGAACATAGATTACAGTTTTTACTTCTAATGTACTAGAATACAAAGTGGAACTATCTGCTGAAGTTGCCGGACTTCGCAGTTTTTAGTGCTCTGTTCGTTTAGGAAGATAGCTGAGAGCATTTATTTAGCTTCAGCGGGTTGTTTACTGGCTAGATTAGTGCCACGACTGGACTTACAGCTGACCGCCTAACGAGCCACTCCTTCTTGTTTAAATGTACGAACTAAATTATACCAACACTAGTAATTTCCTGATAGAAACGATTGAATTAATTATTTATTAACGAGAATTACCGACTGTTATGTTGTAAATACGCTACATATAAGTGCTAATACCAGTAACTTTCTATTTAGTTAATAATTTCACGTTTTTTAAGCTAAAGCTATGAGCTAAGTATAGTATTTATTATTTTTGTATTAGATTTGGCACAAAACTTCGGAAACCAACGCCATTGTTTCCATTTGTGAGTCAAATTTCAACCCGTTCAGTGATTGGAGTTGTGCGTTGATGGATTAGTGAGCCAGTTACGGTTTCCTTTTATGAAAATAGATGGCTTAAATACTAAGCAAGATTAATCAGGCAACGAGTTAAATTAAATAATTCTTTAATATAAAAACCTTACATTTTTATCCTAACTTTATCAAATAACTACTTATTTATAGCACTCATAACTTTGACTATAAACTAATTTAGAGTGTGTAAATATAAAATAGTTTTTCTATTAATTTTATTACACCTATTCAGATATGCTTTTTTGCAAGATATAATAATGAAATTTCGTAGATAAAATATAACAATAATAGACCTCTGAGTAGGTAGATATGATCTAAAGCGTCGCTTTTACCCTTTTATCTTGTTAAAGCCCTATTTACTCAGAATAAAAGAGAGGTGACGTAACCGTGCGTGCCTCCGCACGTTGAGCAATCATTTGTCAATCTCACGTCCGAACGCGCGTCATACCGCGCTCGCAGGTCGCGCGATAATCGTCCGTTTAAGTGAATATCGCGTCGCGTGCGGCACGCGAGTTTGCGGTTGCGGGCGAGCGCTGCGGCGGGCTGCGGACGAGCGCGGACGAGTGCGGACGAGTGCGGGGCACGGGCCGGCGCTAACGATACGCTGTAATTAAACTCTAATGAGCATCTCCGCTCAACTCGCTGCCAACTAACCCGCGCCGATCGATCCGCTAACTTCCTGTGAACTTCCCTTATTAGCACTCGATTTTATTCGCTAATTGCGTTTTTGTTTATTCATATCCGTGAACGCTTCTTGAAATTAATTTAAGTTTGCTATGCTGTGAATCAATATTTGATGACGTTGCAGTAGTAATTACTTTAAGTCGCTAGTATTGCAGAAGCATTAATATCATTTAAATATGATTTAATCGAAAAACCCTCTGTGGGTTTCCGCTTTGAACACGAAGAAAGATTTCCGTGCTCATCCCGTGAGACTCTATTTTGATTTTCAAAATATACCGAATATTTTCATAAGAAATAAAAATCCAAACGTGTTTTAATGTGTCTTATAGACAAGCATAGAGAAAAGCACATTTTTTTAAATATTGTGTTTGATATCGTCTGAGTTGAGAAAACATTTCATCATAAAATACACTAGTGTTCAAAATCTCTTTAAAAGACGATTATATTTATATTCATAGTTTATAACCGCTTCAATTATGTTCGTAATCATATCTACAGATGTCTGAAGACTCTTATAACAATATAACAATGCGCATATTACAGTTCCAAGATATTTTATCCTCGAAATAAGAGATCTAGAAAAAACGTTTGTACATTTTATATACCTGTATAAAAGATTAGATTGTACCTAACTCTAATAAAATGCCTAAAGCTATTTCACTACTACAAAACCTTTCGAAAAATACACCGAATGCAAAAACACAAAATTCATATTTACAGTCCAATAAACAGAATAACACTTTTGTGGTAAAATTAATGTTATGAAAGGCAGAGTGCGGTCGGATTTCGTTAAAATATCAAAATTATACGATTATTTTATCAATGAAATAAATATCGCCATTAATAACACGACGTTACCTAGATGCTAAAGAGCGTTGAAATATTTTCGGTCTGAGCCCCGCTATTACCGCGCCATAATGTTAGCGTGGCAATTTTGGAATTTAACAACCGATGAAATATAAAGAAAGGTCATCTCATATTCATAACGGCGCGGGCGGGCGCGGGCCGGCGGTCATAAATTGTTCAGTAATGAATGCCGTTCTCGCTTCAATAAAAACTCCCGCATTATATGATAGAGGCGGATTTACGCGCGCTCGTCCGCTCGTCACTACCCGCATCCGCTCGCCTCTGTCCGCCGTCCGCCGCTACCCGCGTCCGCACGCTCTGTCCGCCGCCCGCTGCCCGCTTCAGCCTACTCTCCCGCGGAAATTTAATGCTGCGGCGCGACTGGAGGCCAAAATTCGCGGTCTGCGGTATCGCGCGCGGCATAAAATGCAGTAATTACACCGATTCCCCCGAGATACATTAAACGTTTATACCTTATGGAAATTATAGTAAAAATAATAAATCGTAGGTCGTTTTGGTTGCGTAACTTACGTGTTCATCCCATTACGATGATAATAGAGAAGCGCCCGGACGCAGCAATTAGAGACCGATGGAAGTAATTATAATAGCCGAGCGGCGAGCCCACGCCTGCGGTCTGCCTCTATGCGCCGGCAAACAATACTAATAACTGAGACACCGCCTACCCGACCGCCTGGGTTACAAATTTACCTAATATCGTTTGTTCTAAAAGTCTCTATTTATGGCGCTGAGGCTTTCCATTTTAATTAACGTTAATTTATTTCTGACTTCAATTGATTCGTCAGATCTTTGTCAGCGGATTCTTGCTTCAAACTCGCTTAGACTTATTAATTTAAATTGTAAATAAGAAATATAAATTATTATTAGAAATGAGATGTTACTCGCTTTACGTACAAAACCATTATTTACCGAGGTCTCTGTGAGGAGTAAAGTCGACGTGTAGTTATGACGGGTAGAGGAAGATATTATTGAAAAATATTTTGATATTGGCGCGGTGCGGCGCTCATGAATATTGATGCGGTCGTGAATATTCAGTGGCACTCGCAATTGAAAACACGCCGCGGACTTTGGCACCGCGGCGCCGCGTCCGCGCCGAGAGAGCGCCGCACTCACGCCGGCTCCGTCCCGATAACGCACTACAAACGCCAGACGCCAGCAACATCACTTTAAGCCATACAGTCATTTCGAACTCAAACACTTTTATCTTATTATCAAATCCGTCAATTTTATTTATTAGGTATTTCTGTTTCATGTATTTTATTTTCTTAACCCGACTGTTACTTAACGATTAATGATTAAGTAGTGAATAATTAAATACCATTCCAGCCTCTCAGTCGGGTTATCCGACATGCTACTCACTCATTAGCTACGAGTAAGAGCATAATATAGTGCTTCTAATAAGATGTTTTACATATCCCAAATGACTTTCACGTATCTACGGTTGCTTCTGCATTTACTATTGTAAATTTTATCACCCTTTCTTAGCTAAAATATTACCGTCTAACTAGTTTATATCAACCTTACATCTTCAATTAAGTTTTTAAAAACAATATCAAAGACAACAAAAGCTGAAAGTTCGCAATAGATATTCATGGGTCCACGGATACGGGTGGAAGGGTGAGCGCGGCATCACTGCGGCACGCGCGGGGGAGCGCGAGGTAAAGTGGAGCTATTAATGAAAGCAATTTGAATAAACTTGGGCACATTAGCGCCGCCCGCGAGCCAGCGCCGCACCGCATCTATTAATTATTTCTTGTCCCGAGTCGCGTCTTGCGCTGTAGCGATTTGTCTGCGGCGCCACCTGCGCGGCTCGACACGACTTCACTTTGTTACATGATAAATGTATGGTTTGATTTGAAACATCTATTACCATTTAAGTTATTGTCGATTTCACAATGGTGTTCATTATTTTATGATGGATGAGGGTTGCGGAGGTCCGGGATGCTTGGCGCAAACTTGGGGAGGCCTTTGTCCAGCAGTGGACTGCGATTGGCTGACGACGATTCATTATTTTATAGATTATTGCTAGCCTCAAACATGTATCCATTGTTTTAGGGCTCTTTTTCCTAGCGTCGATTTCTAGGAATTGGTAATTGCGCCAACCTTATAATTGAGATAAATTGACAAAAATCGCAAGAAACACTCCTAAACTAACATGAAGAGAATGAATACTTACTAAGATAATTTCTATTTTGATTCTAATAATAACATTTATATGTTCATAATGTGGAAAATAATGTTACAGATATAGACCATTTTAATATTCTCCTAACGTATTCTTCAAAGTGTCTATTGTATGTAGCGAGTTACGCAATGCCCGGGCAGTTCCTTGTGGTTGCGGGTCCTCGATACTGGTTATTTATGTGCGGGCCGGGACCCTCGCCCGCTGACCGCCACTAAACGCATTCGCCGCAAATAACACACGCTCCAATTGCTCACCGACTAATGTCCCTCCCTTTCCTTACAATGGTATTGTCTTCTCAACCTCGAAATCCCGAAATCCAATTTTTTTGGTACAGACTTATTACCTTTACATTCTCGTGAATGTTGTACTAAAAGGTAAATACAGTCTTAAAATAAAACGAAAAACCTCTCAAGGAATGCTCTTCGAGAGATTGGATCGGAATAAATACGACCACGCACCAACTAATTACGGGAATATCCGAGGGGTATATAGATTTGGTCACAAACGCCGGGGCTAATGACAGAGCGCGTGACGCTGCACTCCGTGTCGCAATTAATTATTTGTCCCGTCCCCCCGACGTCCCCCGGCCAATCAAGATACTTCCCTTATCCCGAAGCTCCTCGCGTCACCCTCGCTCCATATTCCGAAAAACTATTCCGACATTTCAAACGCTTAATTGCTTGTCGTCCCGAAAGATTTACCTGCCTGACAAAAATAACGAACTAAAAGACTTTCTGTTTCGTTTTGTTGATGCATATAATTATTCTGTTTGGGATTTCATAAATCCGTACAATTCTAAATGATTAACAGATTCATTGTTACAATTATAGATTTCATTGTTATCTCATTTCTCTCAGCCTCTTGTTAGGAGTATTATTCCACTCTTAATTCCCATTGATTTATATTGTTGTACAGATAATTAAATACTCATACTGTAGTGGATAACAATAAAAGTTTATTTTAGGAACCAACGTTCTTAAAATAAACTTTTCTTTTATGTCTTCTTTACGTTTCATGACTGAAGAGCAGAACAGAAAATAATAAAACGGAACACCACCATAGTGTACCAGTGAATGTTTACAAGATAGCTGAAAATGTATTAAATAATGCAAACAAGTGAGAACGCTATAAAGTGTCGTGTCGGCGATACGGAATTTACTGCAGCACTTTACAGCGGCTGGAGTTTTATCTTGGCCCGTCACGGGCCTGTCATGTTCTGCGCCGGACTTTCGATTTGAGATGCCGTCGCTAGATTTCATATCGCAATATTCTAACGTTGCAACATTTTCGTGATATTTATTTATTATATTTATTTTATCTAAATATTAAAACGCTAATCAAAAACTTCTTATACATATGTTATAATAACAAATTTGGTGTAAGAAGGTGTATGAAATTTGACATATGTACTTAAAGTTAATATCAAGAAACCTTTTTGCGTAACAACGTTCAAGTGGTAGTATATCGGTAGTATAGTGGTAGTATGCACCATCTTCTTCATAGTAAAAAAGGCCTATGCCAGCAGTGGGATATTAACAGGCATTTATTAAAGAGGAAAAAGAAAACTAATGACATAATTAAAAAGGTTAATGGTCGATTATATCGACCACGGACGGCGCTAGTATTTTTATGATATCAATTTCACTCTTATTTATTTATAAAAATTAGCCGATATCGAAGTACTTCCAGCAATTAGCGGAAATCCAATTTGTTCACAGTATGACGAACGGTTCATTCTCCTGTGGTGGTCAGAATTCAAAATTCAAGATATTTATGGTCGACTGTACTCCGGGATCGCCGTGTCCAATTACTTATTTGTCCGGTCCTGGCTTATGTCGTTCTCGTTCAGGCCGCTCATTAATCACTGTTTTTTCTTCGTCGGGTGGAGGCTATCCGCGTGCAGTAGGAGCCCGGAGATTTATGCAGCCTTCGCTAGCTCCGACCGCAGCGACGCGTTAATAAATTCCAATATTAACTCTTGACTCTACTTTAATTGTATTAAAGCTTTGCATTAATGACCCGGAAAAATTTGAGAATCAGTAGAAAAAACTGTCACTACTTAGAAATTACCTCGTAAAATTTTAAAAGTTAGTTGAAGGTAAATATTTAGGTATTCAGTATTTTAGTTTACTCTTGTAGTTACCGAACTTTCGTAATAATACTATGTAATAATTAATCCTTCATAGCATGAGACCAATTTTATTTGTTACTCATTTAATTTTCGATTTTTATATTAATGTTAGCTCGATTTTATTAACTTTACCTGAAACTAACACCAATTTTTCTATTGATCTTTTTTATGATGGAGCCGAAATTGGAAGTGGTGATCATGTAACTAACAACTTCTAATAAAACTGAACATTATCGCCTTATTTTATACATATTATAGGTACCATTGATACATTTCTTTACATACAGTTTAATCACATATTATAAATTCAATGGAATATGTGGTTTGGCGGTATTTCTATATGAAATTCTTGTTTCAGGCGAAACTTCAAGCGCGCCCTGCCTAGCGGTCTCCTCGCCGGGACGGACGGCGCCCGCTCCGCTCACCACACCAGTAAGAGAACTGTTATAATCGTATTATTAAATATTAGTCAACACTGTAATGGTTTCAAAATACAAACATTAGTACAGGCTATGAACATTCACAATATAGTTGTCTTAGATTTTCGCGATTATTACACATTGAAATAAAACTCTACCCGTCTACCCGTGACCACGAACGCTGTAAAGTGCTCGAAACGTCGGGATGATAAATTTTAATAATATACGCGATTTAAATCCGTTAAAACTAGTTTTATTTCAACATTCACAATAAATTGTCCAAAACATATAATTCAAATCTAGCTGAAAACGAGTAGTATCTGATATAACGTTGACGAGAAGGAAAATACCTACTCGTATTTATACATACCTAGTTACAAATTAAAATAGTTTAAAATCATAAAAATGATAATTTTAAGTCATAAAAATGATAAAAATATCTACTCAATTTATCGCTGTCAATCCTAAATATACTTGCTTCCAATAATTCTACATTCTATGTTCAGAAACCACCAACTTTTTTTCTAAAAGTCAATTGATTTGTAACGTGAAATGAAAAGCCACGTCCTCCTGAGCTGCTCGATAAACAAAACGGCAGCCATTCGCGTGATCGGCCATTAACCCGACACAGCTCATCAATCGGCCGCTCATCTCGTAAAAGCTTTGCGTGTACCTTCCCTGCATCGCGATCTATTGCCTCTCATTAAGATAGGAGGTTCTTTATTTTTATTATCATTGGGCTCTGTGAGCGACTGGCCGCGCCTTTTGCCGTGTGGATGTCTGCTCTTTCACTATTTAGATATTGAGGGTCTACGTTTTACAGCGTAGAAAATCGAGAGTTGCGTCACTTAATTTTAAAACAGGTTAGTAATTTTGGAAAATAAAGGGGAATACTAAGTATAATTATACTATATCAGCGGCTTATTTGAATTTTACAAATAAGCCTATTTATAAATAGCCTAAATATTTGTTGCGAGACTGAATCGTAAGTGAATTGACATGAAATCTTATATTCAAGGGGGACCCCTTAAATAGATATCTCAGCAGCGATTTCCATCAAAACCAATATTTTAATATTTTTACCAAACCTATATTGATTAAAAAATAAATAAGTCTTTGACTGTAAAAAAGTTAATTCAAGTTTTATATTAATCATTCTTGTAGTTTAGTGACAAAAATACTTTAGATAATCTAGATAAGCAAGCAGTTGCTCTGGTACTGATATTATCTAGAGCTAATATTACTTAAGTACACAAAACAGATGGTCTTATAAATGAGCTACATTTATCATAATCAAGATGTCGCAGTTTCTAACTATTAATAAGTGAACAGCCTTTGAATAGCTTCGAATTCATCTTTATTGTTAGGCAGTAAAATATTATATTCCACTATCAACAACTTGTTCGCTTTGCTATTCTAAAAGCAATTTTCTTGTTCGTAAAATGAATTCTAAATATCTGAAACATTTTTCTCTTATTTATTATTCTCATAGCACAGTGAATTTAATGCACAGATCTTTGTCCGTAGTTACGGGTTCAAATCAGAGCACCGTTGTGTTTTTCAGTTTTCTTTCTGATTAAATTCATCTCGTGCCTCCGTTTTGTTACATTGGTCCACACTGTATATCCACACAAAATAGTGCAGTACTGTAGTCTATATTCTACATTGCGCCAAAATATTCGTAAAACTAGAAATAGCCTTTGTTTTTAACCGACTTCAAAAAGGAGGAGGTTATCAATTCGGTCGGTATTTTTTTATGTATGTACACCGATTACTCGGAGACGGCTGGGCCGATTTTAACAATTCTTTTTTCGTAAAAAAGAGTATCAGGATATCAGGATATCAGGATCTGATGATGGGATCCTGGAGAAATCGAGGGAACTCCTCAAAATTGTAGGCAGACCTATTGCGATTTCGATTATTTTGAAAAGTAGCATTTGATGAAGTAAAACTGATGATGAAGATCAGAAATGGTCACCAGAAAATTTTTAGTTTTAATTCGATTTTTAATTAATTAATTAACTAATTAATCAATTGTAAGTTAAATGTATAAAATAATAACTTTTTAAACAAAAAATTAAACCGCCTTCAAAATTAAACTGAAAAGCTAAAAAATAATCTTTTCACATTTCACACTAAAACATTTTGAAGTCCGTGCCAGTTCGTAAAACTTACTAGGCACCGATTTAATAATATATTTTGCCTGCTTGGCACCGACTTCAAAATATTTTAGTATAAAAAGATTATATTTAGCTTTTCAGTTTACTTTTGAAGTCAGTTGTTTTTTTTGTTAAAAAGTTATTTTTGTTCAACTGTTGGACTTCTAGAAGAAGTACAAGTTCTCTTAAAAATAATTTCATTTACATATGTACAAAAAATTATGTACGCCTTGTAAATTTTCCAATGGTTTTGATGAATCACTTCTCTCGTCACTTAAACAACCGTTGTGTGAATTTCCAAGATTCTCCCATCTCAGCGCTTTGAGCTGTGTGATAGATGAGTCTAGCAGTCAAGGGGTTCTTGTGTGCCCGTCAGATTATTTCCAGTTTTACTTTAATTGCATGAATTTTAGATATGGAGTTGCAGCTCTTTGATTTTTGCCATTTGAAATTAAGAATAATCAATATAGAGACGGTTAGTTAATATACGTATGCATGATTAAAACAATATTTTATGTCCTTTTCTGGGAACTGGTTTTAATTTTAAGACAATCTTAACCTTTAATTATGCCGCGCCACACGCATCAGTGGCAACGAATCGGTTAATATTGAGAAAAACAAACTTTTTTTGATTCTATTATATCAATATAACACTTTTACAAGTTCTTTCATAATCTCACTCAAAAATATATTTACGACTATGTTTTTATTTTTTAAAGAATGATCTTAAATGTCAGTAAATCACACGAAAATTGCACCCCTGGTAGGTATTTTACCCAGCAATATCCAGCAAGTGAACTGAGAACAGGCTCCACCGTCACCTTTCTGCTGTTAATTAAATTCTTTCACTCCGCGCCCCGCGACTCACTCCAGATATTAATTCTACAGAGCTGAGCCCTTTGTTTGCAATCTTTATATCTTGATAAATCGCTTGTTAAATCATTGAAATTTGTTGCGCTTTGGAAAATTAATGATTGTTTAATTTGGGACTGTTAGGATTTTTATAGGAATACTTTGGGTGGTATGTTTGCAAGTTTATTTGTGTAAGTTTTTCCCCGGTAATGTTCATACCCCAATTGAGTTGGATGCGTATTGTACGTATTAGAACATTTTTTGTATACCTAATTTAAAATCATAACTGCTCGGTTTCTACTTAGCCTATGCGTATTTAAGTCGTCTTTATTTTGCTTTCATTAAAATGATGACTAAAATTACACATACTTAAAATTCGTAAAATATCTTCATTTTCCCAAACACCATCCAGGAACATAGGTACGTTTACAACTGTACATTTATAACTATCGCAATGAGCACAGACGAAACCATACAATAACGTTACATTTTAGCACTAAAGCTTAAAGTGAGAACTCATAAAACCTCACCATCAACCTATAGATCCGTGAGCGGAATGTGACTCGGCGTGATTTTATCTCCGAGTCAGTCATTTTACGTCAGCCGATCAGCGAGCAGTGGTATCTTTATTGCGGTCAGTCAATAACTTCGCTTTATGTGGCCCGCTGATAGACGATAATATTTCCTAAGTGCCCCAGAGGGCCCGGGGCTGCTGTCCGTACGTGACCCCCCGGGAGACATCGGGGGGCTTTTATTTAACGCATTGTTACATAGTTGTAGTCGGATCTCATTCGGACAATGTAATATTACTTCAATCTTATTGAAGTATTGGTTTGGAAGTATTAAATATATTTTCCGCTAGTATTGCAGGTTTGTTCGATTAGATAATATTAGTGTCAATTTTAGAGTTCCAATCTCCTTCCAGTTAAAAATAGTAAATATCGAAATTATTCATTTTTCCTTTATAAGTGGGCAACAAAATGGTTCGCCAGCGTGGAAAACAATAATGGGCAATTTTGAATGGATTGAAACAGCATGTGTATTAAATATTAATTAATTTTGTCGTCATTGGTATTATTTCAATTGTTCATCGTGTTCTCTGTCGTTAAGATATCAGCAAATAGTTGCTGGCAATCAGCGCCGGCGTCGCTTGTCGCAGCCAAACCGCCCGCACTTCGCTCAAGTTCTCGCTGTGCGGCCGCCTCGAATTATAATATTTCCCGACGCCGAACCGCACCGAACTAATTCGCTGCCAAATTAAATATTTCGACATCGTCTCCACATTAAACTTTATCGTGTTTGTACGAGAGTTACTTCGGAAATTTACTTTGGCAAGTCCTCATCAAACAGAAACATCGAACTTCGGTTAACTAAGTTCGGGACCGATAAAGCGCAAAACGAGTGGAATTTTAATACGAACTCGTCAGCGAAAGCTTAGTCTGCGAAGGTTAATCGGGCCCTGATAGGCGTTTAAACTCTGGACTGAACTTGGGTGGCTTCAGTATACTTTCATATCGCCTATCTTACGAATCTGCTGAGATATAAATATTTTCAGCAATAATTTATTTTACTAAAACTTAAATGTTTGGTTTTAATTCTGATAGATTTATTAACGTAAATTATTATTGCCATGAATATCATACCATGACTTTCTTTTCCCAATAAAAGGACTACCTATTTAGTTATTAAATTTTCAAATCGTACCTGTTATTTCGCAACCTTAACACATTAAAACAAGCAAATAATTTATAATTATCACAAAGATCATCATATAGATCATTTATCTTCGTTTGCCCAATTAGGCCCAGAATCAACTATCCTGTTTTCACTACTCCATTTGCCGCCTTGAAACTCCAACTTTATAATGTATCACAGTAAAATATCTGATGAACGTGGCGTAAGAGAGCTGGTCATAAATAACATAAATCGTGCAGTTTAAGAAAACGCAACTCAAATAAGAGGTCGAATTGATTTGTGCCTCCAATATGCAGTTAACGCCGCTCATATTCCGGGCAGATCACGCGCCGCTCCACTAAAACGCATCTGTTCACATCCCACTTCCAAATAAGTCTTTCGCTATATCTTACCTAAATCGGCACTATTTCACACATTGCAACAGTGCAGGCGACGGCGCACGCTTGCACTTTCGCGCTGTTAAGATTTATACAGCATACTTTCGTGCACGTGATATATCATTGGAATTGATATCGTGGAACTGAGTGTCGCTAAACAATAATTGTATTCTTAGAAATATATGGCCGAATCCAGTATAACTCTTTGTTGACTCTATATTATGCTGGCATTAAACGTTGAAGCTGTAGTCCGTTGAGAATTTACGTTGTAGAGATCTGATCGAGATCTTATTTAGATCAGATTGGATTTAGATTATAGAATTATCCTCAAAGTCTTATCTGTTGAACAGATAAGTAAAATCGTCATTAAATTACGAAGATTTTTCATAAGAATTGCGGAAAAAACAGCAGATGAGTCTACAAATTTTGTGGTCACTGCCACCCTCCATGGAAGTGACCTCAAAATACAGCCGAGTTAGCTGCTCAAATTAATCTACGACATAAATAAAGAAAAAGGTAGACAGTAAGAGAAGAACTTAGGGGAGGGAGGCTAAATTTTAGAGTTCTCTCACTTTCACAGATAAAAAAATTATTGCACCCACATTCTTTCTCTTGATTTTGTATTATAAAAAAGAAAGAAGATATCCACACATCAAAACTCAACCAATTTCCGATCCTCCATTTCAAAAGTCAGTTAAAAATGAGGTGATCGTTCTGGTTAAGTCAGAGGGGGAGCGATAAATCCACCTGTTCGGTGTGATGAGGCGTGTCGCGTCCGGAGGGCGCGTTTTAATTAACGCGATAGTTTTATCAGGTCCTTTGTCGCCGGGCCCTTTAGCGCCTCGACGGTACTTCAGACGAGTGCAGCCGTGAAAACGGCGTTCAGCTTTTTATAATGTGACTATTATTTTTTATCTTCGTTTTAAATTTATTTTTAAATATATTTCAATGTGAAAATACTTTTCAGATACTGTGTTAAGGTAATAAAATATATTGAAAGTATCATTGAAATTACAGTAAACGCCTAGCTCTTTAAGTGAGCGACGCCGAGTGAACGGTTGCTTAGTATATTTGTTTATTCACTTATCGGTACAGAAAACAGGTATCTATGATTATCTTTTTTAATAAACTTCATGACCACCAAAACATTTTTATGTATACCTACGTGTATCTCAGGTCAATGTGCGTCGTACCAGACAGCAGCAAAATAAGCTCAAAAAGCTTTAAGCTTGGCATAATAATAAACGCGAGCGAAATCGCAAGGAACAGTTGATATGCTGTATAAATCAACACTGTATGATCATGATCCACGGCAGATTACTAAACTAGTAGGTAATTCATGAAGTACAAGACCTCCATAAAAATAAGATGATTTAGTGGCCACACCTCGCCGCAATAATAGCGGCTAATTCACTCCACGCTCGACTAGACTCCACGCCATCTCATGTCTCCGTCCCAGCTGATTTGATGGACGTGGCTATTCTTTCCGTCGGCTTCTTACAGAAACTACTATTCGTCAAATTGTGGTGAAAGAAAAAATAATATACGACCTTATATAAAACAAACTTTAATGTAGGTAACTAGTTTCGTTTCGTTCCGCTAATTTTTGTCGTGACAACTGAGCCAATTGCTATGAAATTTGGCAGATGTTAAGCTAGAAGAGTAGACTAAAGTAGGATATTTTTATCCCGGAAAAAGTAAGCTGTTCCCGACAGGACAAGGTTTAACTCCTGCAATGTACGATCTGTACGGGGGTGAAACCGTGGGCAAAAGCTAGTGACATCCAAAGTAAAGACGTCGTGACGTGAAAAACTATGGCGGGCATCGTAAAAAATGATGAATGATGCGAATGCGAAATTTCACCCTTAGCCTGGATGTTGCCTAGTAACACCTTACTTAGATCGATTGCATCATGCGAAAGCATTCCAAAAACAATACTACTACTACTACTACTACGTATTTGCTGTTCTCTCGTTTTGGTTCTTGTAATTCGTTTTGATCTTTTGTATTGTATTGAAACATATTAGCTACATTTTTATTATTAAACTCCATAGGATTACCTCTATCAAAACTAGTGTTTCCGGAAGTCTCTTGCTAGATATAACTTATCTGTATTGTATATCACAAGTACAGTTATCAGTACCTGGTTTAGTATATCAATAAAAAGCCCATAATTCTATTCTCTGCAGGCGTGCAACGGCCCCGGCGCATCCTGGACGTGGGGGGCTCGCAGCACGACACCAGCGATGGCGCTCGGCCGCAGCGCCTCCGCCTCCCTGCGGCCCGCGCAGGACCTCAACGTCGACGCCATCAAGGAGAAGCTGCTTGATAACCGAATCCCAGAGTCTTGTGTTTAGTTCCATTGATTGGTCTTATCCCGCATCGGCCTTAGAATTGTAAGAGATATATGTTTTTGGGCATAGACCTCTTTGTTTAGTGGCTTAATTTTTGTCACAGATAAATGGTCCTACTTTTGGGCATAGTCATCTTTCCTTAAAATCTTATTTTTTGTAATAGATAAATGGTCTCACTGATGTCGCTTTTGAGAAAAAAAATGATTATGCGTGTTACTTTGATTAGCTTTAAATTGAATTTTAATAAAATTTCTTAAATAAATTGCAGACTTTACGTAACTCTATAATTTTGCTCCGTGAACGCGTCGCCGCAAATTGGTTAGACTGTTTTACTTCAAAGGCTGAGTAGCGCGCACTCGAGGCTGGTGCGGGGCTCGTGGCGCCGTCTCTAATTAAAGTACTGTCTGCCTTCTGTTTCTTCAGACTCGAGTAAGCCGGTGTGATTCATTGCGCGCCTCAATGGCGTCTTTAGCGGGAGACGGACCGCGCTGTGAAATTTGTCCTATGTAAATGTTGTAGCTAACGCCATCTCGCGGTCGTATCGTAAGTTATGTAAGATGGAAGGTCGATTTTAGTGATTTATATTTGCGATCACTTAGAGTAAATGGTATGATATGAATCATCAAATAAGACAGATAGAGCAATTTTAGCTTCATTTAAAAAATTACAATTTTATTTTAAAAGAACTATATTATTAAAATCGACTTATCCAAAATAATAATATTAATTCGAAGACTATAATTCTGTTATTTCGTTTAGATAAATCCTGTGATGTAAATAGTAGGTTGTAAGTGACTGAGTCTTTGCCACTTTTTTACATGTCTACGAATCTAGATAATTTGTCGATTCGACGTCATCGGTGAGAGCGCTCTGTGTAAATAAAGTTTGTAACTTCTCGATGTTAAGGTTTCCTTGTCGGCTTAGAAGAGCTCTCGAGAGTGAGTCATAGAGTCGATAAGAATGGATATGGCATTAGTGCTGTATATGATTTAGTCAATTTCAAATGAGTGTTCAAATCAACATATCTACACCAAGAAGTATGTGACATATCCAACAGCTCTTGACATATCTAATAACTAGTGACTGGATTATATGCAACAAATATAATTTTTGGTATATGCGATGTGGAATAAAAATATGCCGTACGTTGAAAGAAAATTGTAAATCGTCTTCAGTGGCAACCAAAAAAAGGCCGTCAAGTCAATTTCCAAAGGTCATCAAACATTGTTGTAAAAAATGGATGAAAAATGCAAAATGCATATAATCCGGTCTTTACTGATAACTTATTGGTTTGTATTTTTTTCTTTTTGATGAATATTGACTATGACTCACTATAAGGTATTAGGATAAGGCTCTCGCACGCATAAATCTTGTACAGAGTTCGAGACGGCGATAAAATGATTCCCGACTTTTAGATATAATACGTTTTCGACATATCTGGACATAATCTCTAAATAGAATGTAATATAAGATCGATGTAACTAAACGTAACTGACACGAATCACAATTCATCACTTCGCTTATAATTTGAATTGTTTCGATTTGAACATACCCATACTCGCCCGTTTGAACATATGAAGCAAATACATTATCAAATACTTATTTGCTATAAAAATTTCAGCAGGCGTTCTTAGAACTGCAAAATGAAAAAATGCTTTCACTTCAGCTAGGTGACATGGAATTCCGAACAAAACCCAAGTGGAAACTGAGGTGACATTTGAAAGCCTTCAAGTTTTTTCAGGCGAATGTTTTGTATATTTTGAAAATGTTCCATTTCTCATGCGGAGTCAATAGCTGCCGCATTACTGCCGCTCCTCGCCCGCGGCGCGCGGCCGGCATGAATAAAACATGCCACGACACGTCGCGCAGTTTGCTCCGATGCTACCATTCCTATTGATATTTCTTCCAATTCTTGATGGAAATCTATTTCGGTTTCACGACGAAATGACGTTTTTGGTGATTACATGCTTTTGATGTGACAATATTGTATGATGTTTGCTATTGTAGTCACAGGAATACGTACTTGGAAAATATCTGCAATTGTGAGAAAATCAACTGGCAAAGTACTTTATTATATCCAGTACTGTAATCATCAAAATACTAAAGTCGAACTAATTAAACTGAACTGCTTACAATAAAAAAATATACTTTTCTACCAATATGACCTATATTTCAAAATTAAATCATGGCAAGAGTCAATTAATAAAACAACGGAATTTCCACTCTCAGAATTTACTATCTTCTAAATTAAAAATCAAATCGTAGCATTTGTTACGTTCAGTATGGGTGTGTTTGAAAAAGTCCGGTTCCATCGTAACGCAAGCGTGGCAGCTGTATCTGTGCAATATCGCAAAGCATTATTAACAGGGAAAAAAACCGCGTTAGTTACCGACGCTGCAGCGAAACGGCGCATGTCAGACTCCGTTTCCACTTGTCGTGCGTCGGATCCGGATGTTAATCGGATATTCCAGTGGCAAAACATTTTATATGAAGTTATTTATACTTGTCGTCCCATTAAAAATCTTAGACGTGTATAGAAAGGCCGACATCCGATTAAAATCCGGATCTACGACAACTGGGAACAAGCTTTAACAAAGTCGCATTGTTTGCGAGCGCGCCGAACGTGCCCCTAACCGTGCTAGTCGTCAATAACTGCTACACTTGCGATATTATCTATCCTTATTTTAACTTCTGTTTTGTTACATACAGTAGAGTTAATTGACTTGATATAAGGTGTAATTACATTGTCGTATAACATATTTTTGCATATCATGACATGATTACTCCATATCTTATACTTACATGATACATCCAAATCAAAATATTCAGTGTTTCGGATCGCATCACATCACCGCATATCACTGTCGAGCTTTATTTTATCATCGACCGACTGACCTTCATGAACATAGTAGAATATCTATTGTTAGAAAATTTACTTTGTAAGTGATTTGTTAATATAAAGTTTAAAAACAACTCAAAGAGTTCGCCCTACTGTTGACTTATTTATTTTGGACGAGATTAAAGGTTGTCTTGGAAGTACACTTGTTGTTTTATTTTACTTGGCCCTCAAATAAAACAGGACAGAGTTCTGTATTCTGAATACTAACAACTAATATCAAAACTCAATTATTAGATGACAAATAAGAATAGTATTGAAAGGGTTCAAATAGAATACGAAAATAATTTGAACAAAAGTAAATTTGAACAGCTTCACAATGAACGAATAATTCGGACAACCATATTTCAGGTGCACCATGCCAACGCATCTTAATCACGCTGATATGAATATGCCCCGGTTTTTCTCGCGCGGCGCAGTTTCCGTCGCACTGTGCCGCTCTCATAACTTACAAAGGGCCGGAATCCGCTCGTCCGCTCACACGCTAAGCTGCCCCCTCGCTCAACTCCCAGGGTTGTCAATTTTAATACAAGAAATAGAGTATATCTGCTATTGGAGGAGGTAAATAAAGATCATAGATTACAAATAGGCGAATCATATAGTTATTTTTCATCATTTTAAAATTTATACACATAATATAACACTGCGCCTAAGAAAATTCTAACTCTAAATTCATATAAATGAAAAACTCTCGAGTGTCTCGTTTCTGCAACGTAAAGTCAGCTCGTGTCAACAGTCTTTACCTACGAGTATGCCTAATCTCGTTACCACCCATCCTTTGGCTGGTATATTGAAGAGCACAGGAGTACTCCCAAGAATATATCTAAGCAAATTGATTTAAAGTACTCTGTCCTCAATCCTCATCCCCCAATACAATCCACATGAGCTATCACAGCTACATTTTGGTAGAACTTTAATCTATAACACTACTATAATACGCTATACACTCTGGCTATGGTTGGCAACCCTACGCTCACTCGCTCGTCCGCTCAGTCACCAATATTCGCCAACGAAAATGGTAATCGTCACACACGTACACAATGGCGTGGTAAAAACAATAGCGGGCACTTCCTTAATGTTATGAGCGTCACGAGGAGATACATGGCGGTAACTGCCTGAAGCCGCGCACTAAAACCGATACCACCAACTTTAGTGCTCTTTTTAATTAATGTTGCATATCTTTTTAGAAGTCATTAATTTTGATTCAAAAAGTTTTGAAGTATATTGTATATTCAAAGTGTAATTACTGTTTGTAACCTGTTGTTAACCTCTGTAAATGGACTTGAAAAGAGTAACAGTCGAGTTTCTAGCCGGTTCTTCTCGGATCTACCTTCTACCTTCCGAACCGGCGGTAGATTAAAAAAATGTAAACTGACGATTCAAAAGAGCTCCTAAAGCCAACTTGAATAAAGAATATTTTGAATTTGAATTTGTTACTTAAATTTTGAATATTCAATATATACTAAATTTTAATTAATTGAGCAGACCAGTTCCTCTTGTCTTGCACTTAATTTTCAGGTAGAATATAATACGTTAATTATTATTTAATGTACGTTTATTATTGGATGAAATGGAAGAATCTAAACATCGACAACATGGGAAGATTTGTTTTACAACGTAATTTTTTTATTAACATTAAGTTATGTAACCTGATATCCAACTGATCCTGTTCTGAACTGATCCTAATCACGATGATAACATGAGATTGAAACATTATTCCATCAAATAATTCGGAATTACTTCAAAACGTTCTATTGATCCAAGTCAATTAGCCTTTAGTATTTGAAATGCCGGATATCAAAACCACACAGAAATTACCTACAGTTTTCCTCAAGTAAAGGACATCAAAGGCAGACATATTAACTAGAGTGTTTTCCCAATAATATTGTAATTACATCAATTATCTGTTGTATTATCTAATAATACTGCGAGAGACACTATTTATTTGAAGAATACTTTTATTAATTGACCTTTGCTTCCAGTAACTTCCCCTCGCCAATATTCCAGGAATACCGATTAAAAAAATTCTATAATAATTTCAATGTCAAATTATTTGTCCCATATAAATCATTATTTTGTTAAATTTTTTATCAATAATCACAAGTGTAAACAGAAGTTTCAAAATTACTAATACTGCCTAAATATTTTCTAATTAATAAAAGTTTGTGGTCTTTTATAATTTTGTAATAAACAAATGCACATGCAGAATGAAATCCTTTATCTAAATGAACATTATTTTTCTCATCTCCCTAGATAACCTCATCTACACAATAATAAAACAGCAAGAGTTGTTCGAAGCCAGTGGAATAGGAAAGCAAAATAAAAATAACGATGGCAGGGATTCGTTACAATCCATTTAATGCAACAGCGAGGAGACGGAAATATCAAATTTCCTTCCTTATGAAAAGCGGGAACAATTTATTTTTTACGGGTCTCTCTACGATAATGGGTATTGACTTCATAGAGAACAATATCCGTGGACGGGTGTTTATTTGTAAACAATACATTGCGGAGATCGCAAGGGCGAGACGTTGTAATTGAATTCCAGCGAGTCGCCGAGCAAATATTTATTTGCATCGATCCCGTTCCGGCGAATACGTTCGCGGAAGAAATGGAATCCTACGCACGTGACTTTCCTGATATCTGCGGTTTTGTTTTCATTTCATTTCGCGGAATGGTTTTCGCGATGGAATTGAAATATCTCTTTTTATTTTTCGAACATGACATTTCATCTATTTTTTCTTCTTTTTTATTTTTAAAGTAAATGTTAAAAATATTTAAAATTGAGATTATACTTCCGTTGCTCCACTTAAAAGAGGTTTTGGTCATTTCTCGTCTGGAAAATCTTAATTGTTATTTGGATGAGCGAAGTGCTGCTAACATTTTTGCCACTACGGTATTATCTTTATTAACTGATTCTTTATTTTATATGATCATTTGATCAATTATTTAATTTAGATAAAATCTACACATCTATTTAGGTAAAATATTGACATATTTTACCTAAATAGATAAGTTTTTTTATCTTTATGCTTACTACGTGTGTAAAATTCAAACGTAAACTTTTGCGTCAAAAAATAAAAAGGCACTGCCCCGTATTCGTATTTTAATATTTCTCATATTTGCTTGCTTCTCAATATTATAAAAACATAAACACACATTTACTTAAAATAATAAATTCTCTACTAATAAATTATTATTGTCTAACATTTTACATCTTGATATTATTTTCTTAAGTAAATTCGTAAAATAAAATAAAAACTAAACTAAACTCACTTAACAAATTAAAATTTAAAAATCTATTTACTTGTATGTAAAACTTTAAGATGGATAATTTTCTAACCCCTAATGCTATTAGTATACAAGTGTCCTACAAAACTATGTAAACATAAATATATCTCTACCTATTTCTATCTTAAGCGTCACACGGTACAATTTAAAAAGCACAAAAATAATTTCATAATCAATAACAACAGTATGCTTATATAATGCCTCTTGTGTCTCTATATTTTAAGCCATAAGCTGTATTGTGTAAAATACTGCTAGAAAAATATGCCACGTCCTGACAGACGACTTCTAAGGCTTAGATATGGGACAAATTTTCGCAATCACAACATGTGACAAATCAGAATAAAATTTGTCAAAATATAGCATATTGTGAAAGGGACAGACATCTGATTTTTGTACTAAAATGCTTCTCCTGATAGTCAAAATATGGCAAGTTTTGATAGCGATAGTTTTACACAATTAGCCTTAAAAAGTGTACTATATCAGTAAACCTCGACGCTCTCCTGGTGCATCACGGTGTCCTGCCTGAACATCTCCACGTCCGCCTCACTGTCAGCTTGCATTAGCTTCATGCGCCCCTCCTGGAAAAATACGAACATTGAAACTAACACTTATTCCCTTAAGCAATTTTGTTACTTGCTTTATTACTTATTTATTGTAAGCCTTATTTATTAAGGATATGAAGGATATTTGAGTTTGTTCGTTAAAGGCAAAATGTTAGATATATTAGCATTAATTTCCTCTATTACAGGTTTGCTGAAATAGAGGAATAATCTCAAATAATAAATCTTAAATTTTAAAAAGATAAATTTTATGCACAGATTTTGGGATTTCCTGAGTGGTTTGCAATTATCACAATATAGACACATCTGCAACCTTAACTCCGACATATGCTTCAGTAATATCCCTCTTATGATCGACTAAGAACGAATTTCACGATATTCCATCCCTAAACAGCAAAATATGCCTGAAGTCTCAGACAACTGCTAGAAAATTCAATTAACCTTAGGATGCATCAAGATGAAGGGTAGTTCCGCGCTCAGCTCGCCGCCCAGCGCGCCGAGGTACAGCTTCACCTTCACGCTGTAGCTCACCACGATGCCGAACGCGTCGCGCTGCTCCGGATCCAACAGTCTTGAAGAGAAAATCATTTTTATTGCTAAAACAATGCTATTTTCAAAATTCGCGTATTTCCAAATATAGCGATTTTGAGACGACAGAAATACATAAGAATGCAATTTTTAGGATTTCAGGCAAATAATTTTTTTAAATAATTTTCGAGCCGAGATGGCCTAGTGGTGCGAACACGTGGACCTTAACCAAAGGTCACGGGTTCGAACCCTGGCTAGCACCGCTGGAATTTCAAGTTCTAAATTTGTGTTTAAATTAATCTCGAGCTAGGAGGCGAAGGAAAACATCATGAGGAAACCTGCATGTGCCGGAAGAAATTCTGACACATGTATCCACCAATCCGCAATGAAGCAGCGTGGTGGATTAAGCTCCATACCTTCTCCCTAATATGAGAAGAGGCCTATGCCCGGCAGTAGGAT